>JAQQAC010006904.1:2652855-2696131 GCA_029783875.1 Phataginus tricuspis | reverse complement strand
GGGGGGGACTGTACAGCTCAGAGAAGACAAGTAGTGATTCTCATCTCACTACGCTGATGGACAGTGACTGTAATAGGGTTGGTGGGGGGGACCTGATGAAGCGGGTAGTTTAATCATCACAATATTGCCCATGTAATTGTAGGTTAATGATACTAAAATAAAATAAATTGTTAAAAAAAAAATTTATGGCTGATAAGACTGTGAGCTTCTCAAGGACTCAGGCCCTACTTTATTCATCTCTTGGCCTCCAGAAACTGGCCCAGAGTCAGCATTCAAGGGGACATTGGATGCCACTTACCTGTGTCACCTCAGGCCAAATGCTTGAACTCTCTGAGCCCCCACCGATGCCTTTCTGAAGAACTGTAAGCACACCTCTGGCCCTGGACGGCTGTGAGAGTCTCAGGGAAAGCTCTCAACACAGCCCCTGGCACATAATGAATGTTTAGTAAAGGTGAGCCTGACGTCTGAGTAGATGCTTGGAGGATGGTAGGCGGGCCATGTCCTTTCCCCAGGGGGCATCTTGATCGGCAGTCTGCACTTTAAATATTTAATCATTGTCTCTGATTTTTTTTCTGAATTGTCTTTTAATATGTAATTTGCAATCATTTCCCAAAAAAATGACAGTTCATTAAATGTACCACTGAGTGTGATTGGGTTTGTTTATCTTTGCAATGATTTTCGTAGACATAAATTTGCAAATCCTAGGAGCAGCCTTTGGAGGTTTAAAGAATATGGTCTTTACCCTCCAGGGCCTGGATAATCATATGGATCCCCTTTCTTTCTTTTTCTCCCTCCAGCAAGCTACCCGTAGGACCCTGTGGCCAGCCTCTCTGAGTGTTATCAGCACCAGGCCCCAGGGCTTGCCTGCCAAGGCCCTCCTCCACCTCCAGGAATGCAGCTGACTGGGCTTGGAAGAAAGGGGTGGTGCTCACGCCCGCTGCAGGAAAAGAGGCACATTCTGGATGGCTGTGCTGGGAGGGACACAGGGCCGTGCTTCCTCCGGGTGCTTTATAACTGGCTTTCCAGAAAGCAGCTCCCTGGGAATAGATCGTGCCAGACAAAAAAACTGCTGAACCTTCAGCATCCATCTTAGTTTTCCTTATTGACTGATAGTAATGATACATTCCTACTAACTGCCATTCATGGAGTGCTTGCTGGGGTGGAAGCTCGGGTTATGAGGTCCGACAGACCCGGGTTCAAAGCTTGGCGCCTTTATTCATCAGCTGGTGGCTTTGGGCACGACGCTTTGCCTCTCGGTGCTTTAGACGCCTCGTCTTTAACATGTGGAATAGGTACTATATGCCCCGCGCTGGGATAAAGCCTTTTGAGCATGAACTCACTTAAGCCTCTGAACAACTCCGTTAGGTAGGGATGGCTGGGAAGCCTGTTTTACGGAGAGGGAAACTCAGAGAGACCTACCCAGAGTCACCCAGCAAATAAAGAACTGAAATTCAGATCATTCGCTTCTCACTTCCATTAGGACACATGCTCAGGAAAGAAGGAGAGAATGGAGGGCAGGGAGGAAGTTCAATAGACCTGCGCCATCCTGGCATGGAACCTTCAGGCCATGTGGCCTTGACTGAGTGACCTAACTTCTCTGAGCCTCCCTCTTCTGGAGAAGGAGAGAACACCTACCCTACAGGGTAGTTGTAAACCTTGAAGGAGGTGATGTCTGCAAAGGGCTTTGAAAAACAGAAAGTGTGTAACAAAGGTAAGTCCTATTTTTAAATCACCTTTATTACTTGTAAACAGCTGCTGAGATTACAGTTTGGACCTCAGAGCCCCCCTGGTCCGACTCAGTCCCACAACAAGTATTTGTGAAGGTGCAACTGCTGACCAGCAACTGGCTCCATCGCCTCCACCCAACCCTGAGGGAGAACAAAGAATGCATGTGGTCCCTGCCCTAATCTGGATGACTGACAGGGAATAATCAATATAATCAGCAAAGTTTTAACTTTAGGACTCATTTTGTGCAACAGCTCTCCCATTTTACAGATGAAAATGGTGAGGTTAAGCCAGGTTGAGCAGGAGCGACTTATCTATAATCTGCCAGCAAGTTGACCTCCAAGTCTGGGGGAACTTGGGGCCTGCTTCCCAAATTGGTATTCTTTTGGCCAAACCTCCTGCCTCATTTTCTGCTCTCGAGCCCCCACGGCGTGAGGACACCCTCTCCCTTCTGTGCACTATTAGTCCCTCCATCTCTGTCCCCCAACCCAGAGCCTCTTATGTCTACCCCTTCTGCACTCTGACACACACAACTCCCCAAAAAGAAGGAACAGGAAGGCAAATGCACAGCACTGAACGACCGTGGGCTTGGGGTGACATCTAGGAGTCGCTCCAGGAAGCCCTAGAGGAGGGCCCGTGGCCAAGGGCTCTTCTGCCCATGGGGAGTGGACGCCTCACCTGGGTCACTAAATCCAGGTGTGAAAGTAATGGTGACTAAAATTAATTTCCTTGTAGTGTCCAAATGTGGCAGCTCTTGGACTCTGGGGACTGTGACCCTGGGCAAGTCACCAAACCTCCCGAAGCTCCTCCTCTACAAAATGGAGTTAATAACTGCCTCATGGGGGATTGGAAGGTTGATTGAGATAACATATGTAAAGTGTTCACAGAGGGCACACAGTAAGTATTAAAGACTGTTGGACCTGTTTTCCTTCTAGACCAAGTCTTACTGATACCATGAAGAGCCTACTGTGTGCTTCAAGGAAGGCAAAGCCACAAGGGCCACCAGCCAAGTACTTTATTGAGCTCTTACTAAACCCAAGGCACTTCACTAAATGCTGTATCTCTGTTCATTCCTCCCAACAGTCCTATGAGGAAGCATCTATTGTTGTCCCCATTTTACGGAGGGGAAAACTGAGTCTCAGGGAGATTAAGTTACCTGTTCTTGACCACCCAGCTGGTGAGTAGCAGAGCTGGAATCTGAATCCAGGCGGTCTTAAGCCAGAGCGCAGGCTCTGTGTCCCTGCTCACACTACTACATGCCCATTATCTCCCTGTTCTTCACAATGACCCTGTGGTTATTAGTATCATCCCCCTGCACAGATGAGCAAAGGGGGAAAGTGAGGTTCAGGGAAGTGGAGAGACTCACCGAGCAGTGCAATGGCACAGCTAGAAAGAACTCCAGGTTCCTCACTGCATGGCTGTGACTTTTGAGACAAAGGGCAGGTAGCTGGCCTACAGGTTCCTCGAGCCAGGAAAGGCTGCCTTGTTTGAAGCTCAGGGACCCTACAGGAATCATGCAGGGCTCTCAGGCCACTGCAGTATGCGCTGGGCGTGGTGACAAGAAGGCCACTGCACCTCCTGGTCATTTATTTTGATGTCCATTCCAGGTTCTGCAGCCCACAGAAGTGAGCAGGGCTGAGGAACCCGGATCCCTACTGGGCCATCTCCAGGCTCAAGGACAGATCTGCACCTGTCTGTCACAGCGACAGGGCGAAGTGTCAGCACAGGCCCTGCTCCGGGCACCTTGCCTGGCCCCTGCTCCCTCGCTTTCCAATCCCGACTTCCTCCCTCCCACCCCCTTTCTTCTCTCTTTGTCTCTCATGGGTTGAATTATGTTTCCCCAAAAGTTACTGAAGCCCTAATCCTCAGTACCTGTGAATGGGACTTCACTTGTCCCATTGTCGTGTGTCTGTAGATGATCAAGCTAATATGAGGTCAGTAGGGTGGGCCCTAATCCAGTATGGCTGGTGTCCTTATAAACAAAAAGGATGGTAGGAGCTGGGACACAGAGACAGCCCAGAGGGAAGACGATGCGAAATCACACGAAGAGCAAGCCGTGCGGTCATGGAGGCAGAGGTCAGCCTGAGGCGGCTGCAAGCCAAGGGATGCCAAGCATTACTGGCCACTGTCAGAAGCTGCAAGAGGCAAGGAGAGATTCCACGCAGTCTCGGAAGGAGCATGGCCCTGCTAACACCTTGATTTCAGACTTCCAGCCTCCAGAATTATAAGGCAATAACTTTCTGTTCTTTTCAGCCATCTGGTTTGTAGCACTTTGTTATGGCAGGCCTAGGAAAAGAATACCCCCCCTCTCTTCACTTTCCCACTTAGCTCCATATTCTAAACAGATACTTCAATGTGACAAGGCTCTAAAGAAAGGAACCTGTGTCAAGTTCTTACTGACAAATGTGTTCTGTGCCCACTGTCCCTGGAGCAGATGCATGAAAGGATAGGATTCCAGAGGTTTCTCTGACTCCCTGGAAATGGGTTCCCATCTACCTAATATCACAGAGCACTTGCCATGTGCCAGGTATGCCTCTAAGTACTTTCTGAATATTAAATACTATCATTAGCTTCACTTCACAGATGTGAATATTGAGGCCCAGAATGGCTAAGTAATTTGGCAAATGTCACACAGCTAAATGACAGGGCTGGGATTCAAACTCAGGCACTCTGGCTCCAGGACCTGAGCTCCTCACCACTTTATCTTGCTGCCTGTAAGAGTTTTATCCTGTTACATCGGCTACCCCATCTGTTAAATGGGAACTTATATTTACAGGAAAAAAATCACACTCTCTTACATGCACCAGGATCTCAGTCCCATCAGGGAGCTCCCAGAGCCTTGGAGGTGGGAGGACTGTGGCGATTGGCTCATCCTCTGGCTAAGTGTGTGAGAGTGTCTGTGCCTGTGTGTGTACATGTCCATGCGTGCGTGTGTGTGCATGTGTTTGAGTAAGGGGGCATGTCCGTGCCTATATGTGTGATGGCACGTATATGCATGTGTGTGTGTGCATGTCTGAGTGTGTGTGTGTGCATCATGGTATGCGTCTATGCTTGTGTGTGCGAGAGAGCAAGGGGACATGTCCGTGCTTGTGCGTCTGCACGTGTCTGTGTGAGTGTGTTGGTGCCCAGCCACACTGCTCGATGGCATCTTTATTTGTTGAGAGTGAGGCTGATTCACGTTCTCCAATTAATGTTCACATCTTAACGGACTCATTTAATGGGAACAGCTAGTTCCTGTGCCAATATGTGAACTGAACCCCAAGACCCTTCCACCCAAAACTGCAGAGTGCGCCTTGTTCATGAGCTAACAGGCAGTGGGCAAGGATCAGCTTTTCTTTGACTTTTTATTGTTTTTCAGAGTGATGTTTGCTGGCCTCTATCTACCATCTTGATGAAACAGGACATATGACAGTGAATACTCCCAGAAGAGAGGAAGAGGAGGGTATTTCACAGTTTATCACAAGTGATTTTACCCAACCGACTTCCTCTGCAGATGAGGAACCTCACCCATCCCAGCAGGTAAGCGGCTCAGCTGAGTCCCTCCACTGATTCGCATCAGAACCGCGGCTCAGGCTGTTAATCCAGCTGCCCACTTCTCTTCTAGTTTTTCTTCTTTTCAGGGTTTCCTTCTTTGCTACCGCCTGCCTTGTTTTCTTGCTTTTTATTCCAAATATGTAAACATCTAATAAACCTAGAGGCAGGCTTATGCCTGATTTATCCCCAGTTACAGGGGAGGTGGAGCCAATCATAAGGTGGATAAAAGGCCCCATGTGCAGTTTTTAGAAACGCTTCCCCAGTATAAACAGCTTAACTCTATAAAGCTACCAAAATGTTTGCTTAGTGGCTCTATTTTTTAAGAAGCTGACCTTTGCTACAAGGCCTTGGTTCCACTCAGAAGATTGCAACATAGCAGATCATGCTGGCCCACAGCTGGGTGTGCATGGGTCAGCTGCTTTGGGATGGCCTCGTCCAGGGTTTCACTCACCTGCCTGGCACCTGGTGGGGGCTCGATGAATATCTAGTGCATGAAGGAACGAGTCAAAAAACAATAAATATAAGCTTTAGCAAAACAGAATTAGGCGATTAAATCCTCTGAAGGGAAAAAAATCAGATAGCCTATCTTCCCTG
Source organism: Phataginus tricuspis (assembly GCA_029783875.1). Taxonomy (NCBI): domain Eukaryota; kingdom Metazoa; phylum Chordata; class Mammalia; order Pholidota; family Manidae; genus Phataginus; species Phataginus tricuspis. Next base: position 2,690,278 of record JAQQAC010006904.1, on the reverse strand, counting down.
GCCAAAATTAGATCATGTTCCGATTATCTGTGCCACTGGATGTCAGAAACACCGCACTGCACTCTGGGGCATGAGCCTCAAGTCAGGGGTTCCATTCATGCAGTCAGCATTTTGGCGGGGCCAGCAGCCGTGCTGGGTGAACACCGGACATTTGATGGGAAAGCCGACGACGTGGCCCCTGCTGTTACGACATGCATGGATCACGGGGAAGACTGTCTGCTTTGCGGCTTACTAGACACACGACTGTCCTGTGAGTGCAGGCATGGCCCCAGCCCCCTCTCAGGTTCCAGGGCAAGGGAAGACCCCCTGAGGCCCACTCATGGGACCAGCGGGTGACCCCACACCCCGCTCTGGGGCCCAGCCAGGAGGAGCGACAGCAGTTCATTAGAGATGATAACCCACCGAGCAATTTGTGTGCCACTTCCGATGACCTGGAACTACTGCCCCTTAATTAAACTAACTCACAAGAACTCAAAGCAACAGCTAACCTTCAGAGAGCTCCATGGAGGCCTGGTACACCCAACAGCAGGAGGGAGTGTGGTGGGGAGACAGCAGTGCTCAACATCAGCAGAACGCGATGCTAGTTCCAGCTTTGCCGTGATGTGCTGGTGGCCTAGACAAGGCCCCGCCCTTTCTGAGTTGTACCGGTCGGCTGAGATGAGCCATGAGTCCCTTCTAGTTCAGAATTCTGTGTCTCTAATAAATACCTCTCTTTCCCCTGTCTCCTCTGCCGCTCTGCTTGTCATCCTCCAACTCAGAATCCTGCTTATGACTGGATTGTCCTATGTAATGCTTAGCAGTGTGCTTTCACTCCCAAACACAAATTTCTTAAAGAACTACTGGCCACGTGATGCACAAAAGACTCAGCCAATCCCAGGTCTGGGAGGGAACCCCAGCTTTCACTATTGGGCTCAGAAATCAAGGGCAAAGAGTCCAGTGCTGGTGGTCTGGGGGCACGGGAAGCACCTAGGCTTGGCGCTCAGATAGACCCCTGCTTCCCCACGCTTGGCCACCCTGTGGCTTGCTGAGAGACAGCCATCAGGCCCTTTCTCTCCATCATCCACACAGGAGTTCACTTCTACTAAGTGTTTTCCACATGCACCTCTGAGAACCAGGATGGAATACTGATCAAAGGGCAGGCCTGCATTTTTTCTTGTTGCTTCACAGAGTAGAAGGTAAATTCCTGACAATGACCTACCAGCCCAACCTGATCCATCCCCCATCCACTCCTTATATCATCTTCCATCTTCCACCTTGCCTATTATACTCCAGCCACTGGCTTTTAGCCATTCCTCCAACACCAGCATGCCAGACATGTCCCTACCCCAGGGCCTTTGCATTTGCTCTTCACTCTGCCTGGAATGCTCCTCTGCCAGAGCTACATGACTCGCTGCCTTTTCTCAAGGCTTCCTATAAACATCATCTTTGCAGCAAGGATTACCCTGGCCCCCTCACTGAGAATTGTAACCCTAATACCACTTATCCTGTCCTATTTTTCATGGCACTTTTGGTCTGTATCATGTACTTTTTCACTAGAAGATGAGCTGCTCGTGAATGGTGGTCACTGTTTAGTTCACTGCTGTATCCCTGTATTTAGAACAAAGCCTGGACAAAGCAGACACTGAATGGGGAATGAATGAGTGAATGACCTTGCACTGGGATTCTCTGAGAGCAGAGGTGGTGTCTATAGGGTCTTTGTTTCCACACAGTAGGCCCTCACTGAGGACCTCCTATGTGCCAGGCACAGTGCTAGGCCCTGGTGCCAGCTGCTCGGTCGCTACTGCTACTGCTAGTACAAGAGGACCGCGCACTGAGGAAGCACTTGGAACGGCCAGGCCCTGTTCTAAGCGCTGTGTCTGAATCACCGCACTTAATCCCTGCACCTACACAAAGTGGTAGGTACTGTTATCATATCCACTTTCAGATGATGCAGAGAACAACTAATAAGTTGCAGAGCTGGGACTTGGATTCAGGGGTCTGGCCCAGGAGCCCGTACTGCTCTCAGGGAGCCCACAGACTGATAGAGGAGACAGACATGGAAAGTGCCGTGCCACGCCAGTGACTTGTGCAGTGACGAAAGGGTACTGAGGAAGCAAAGCGGAGACTTTGACATCAAGTACAACCAGAGAGGCCAAGAAAGGCTTACCATAAATGATACGTTTGGGGGTCTTGTAGGATGTATAGGAGTTCAGCAGCAGCAGAAAAGAGGGGGCATATTCCAAGTCAAGGGGACGAGGGTGTGGAATAGCATGAGAAACCTCTTGGAATTGTGACGGGTTCAGATGATTAAATTGTGGGACACACATAGGGGAAGAGTAGAACGCAAAGCCAGAGCAGGAGGTAGGGGCTGCCCATGAAATGCTAAGCTAAAGAGACTGGGCTCTCGGACGACTTCTGGAGGCTGAGGGCTTAAGTAGGTAGTGAATTATTTATTTATTCAACAAACATTTTAAGAAAGTTTTCAAAGGAACAGGCACAGCTCCACATTCTGGAGAATAGAGCAGAACCTGTGTTTGAAAATCACTCCCAGGAGATAGGAAAGGTGCCTGGCTCAAATCCTGACTTGCAGCAGAGGCCGTATGGTAGTCTGCTGATGGAATGGGTGAATGGGTGGAGGAATGGATGGATGAATGGATGGATGAATGGATTCTGTCCAGCTCCCTAGGAATGAAACTCTGCAGTAATGCATGGATTCTCTGCACCCCGCTTCTCTAGGCACTCACTTCTCTGAGCACCTCCTGCAAGGGAATGACAGACAGACCCATTAAGACTGGGTAGCCTAGATTATCAACTAATGAGGCCGGATGCTTAAGAGGCACAAAATGTTGCGAAGCCCTGTGGTGAGTTCCCAGGCGGATAAATGAGGCCCCTAAGAAGGGCAAAAGGTGAGCCACTGTCAAGAAGTGTGAATGCCTCTGCCCCCGTCGGGTTGGTCGCTGGCCCCGTAGCCCCAGCAGGTGGAGAAGGCTGGGCCTTGCTTCCTAGTGCACCTCTCCCCACCTGGGCTCCAGACCCCAGTACAGCAAATTAAAGGATAGAGAATACAGAACAGGGGAGCTTGCTTGGCCTGTGTTTGTGGGAGGGTTCATTTGGGAGAGGGGCTTAGGCAGAACCATGATTTATTTTCTTTAAATCTTCTTACACCTGCCCTTTCATTTTAATTTCCTCTAGTTCAACCCATGTTTACAGAGGTCTGTGAGAGCCATTTGGGGACACAGAGAAGCTCCAGATAGTAGGATGGTCAGGCAGACACATGTTTATTGAGCTCTGACTGTATACAAGGCACCGTGCTAGAAGTCATGCCAGAGGGCAACCCGGTACAACGATAGTGATCACCACCAACGACGACCAGCATCTAATGTCAGCCGGGTGCTCTGCTCTGAGCTGGGTGTGCGTCAGCTCATCTAATCCTCTTGGCAGCTCTTATCAGTCACTCCTACTATTATACCCCCATTTCACAGAAGAGGAAGCTGTGGCACTGAAGGGAGGGTTAGTTGTCCAAGGGACAGTGTTCCTGACCATGACCCTGTGATAGGACAGGAGGCCTACGCCTGAGTTGGGGGGAAGGGGTATCAGGGCAAGTGTGCTCGGGGACAAGTCTGTGCACCTGCTTGCAACACAAGCAGAGCCTGCCATGTACGATATGTGCGCGGTGATTTTAAAATACGTCCACAAATTCTTTAGCACTCCTCCCCTCGAAAGGTGGATCCTAACTCTCTTCCCTTCAAGTGTGGGCTGGACTTAGTGATGCCTTTGTAATGAACAGAATAGAGCAGAACGTGGCAGAAGTGGCAGTGTGCGATTTCTGGAGCGAGATCATGACAGGCCCTGCAGCTTCCTCCTTCCCCTCTCTCTCGCAGATGACTCTCTGGGGAAGCCAGCCTCCACAACACGGGATCCCTGTGGTGAGGAACTGAGGCCTCCAGCCGACAGCCACAACATGAATCTGCCATCTTGGGAACAGTTCCTCCAGCCCCAGTCAAGCTTTCGAGGTGACTGCAGCCCCAGCTGAGATCTTGACTACAGCTTCACAAGACACCCCAAACCAAAGCACCCAGCCGAACATCAAGAGGCCCCGCCCCACGAACTGTGTGATATATCGTTTTATGTGTGAGATTATTTGTTTTGCAATATTTAATAATTAATGGGGTGTGGACTGGCCTTAGGAGAGAGAGGCTTCTGGGGACTTAAAATGAGGAGGTCAGAGAAGGAGGCCCTGGGGAGGACAGTTTGAGGAGATGGATTGGATGTAAAGAGACGAGGACAATGATTGCTGGGGGGCTTACACATACCTCCTGAGCTTCCTGTACATTTACTTGTGTCATCTTCACAATAGTCCTGTGTAGTGGGTACTACTTACCATCCTCTATTTACTGATGAGGAGACTGAGGCTCAGAGGGGTCAAGAGGGCTCCCTAAAATCACAAAGTCCTTGCAGAGCAGAGTCAGGGCTTGGTCAGAGGCAGACTGAGCTCAAAGCTTGTGCCCTCAACCTGCCTTTAGACAGAACACAGGAGAGCCAGGTTAGGGGTGGGGGATATGACTGAGGGCCAGGTGGGCTGGTGGCAATCTGTTGCTGGGGAAAAGAAGAGCTGGAGGTGCTGGAGGGCTAGACCAAAGCTTGCAGGTCTTTCCACGGGCAAAGGCCCTCTGGGTGGTCAGGTTGGGGGTAGGGACACCTTCACATGATGTTAAGTAGCACCAGGAAGTAGGTGGCCCAGGTTCAAAATGTGTGGTTCTGCTGTGGGATCTCAAGGATGGTGCATTTGATACAGTGAAGCTTAGCTTCTATAACAAAGAAACCCCCAAATACAGTGAAACACTATACAAATGCTTTCTCCTTATGTAATAGCTCCAAGATTGACAGCATCTTTCTAATTGCTTTTCCATTGACGTCATCCTCATTTGAAAATGGATCCCATTGGGAACAGGGACAAGAATGTGGAAAAGGTCCACCCAGTGTCTTCAGGCAAGACAGGAATAGCATGGTGACTTCTACTCAGTCTTTTGGCCAGAACTTGTTCAGTGGCAACGTCCATGTGCAGAGGAGGATGGGAAATGTAGTCCGCCTGGGCAGCCATGTGCATACCTACTGTTGTGTTACTCTAGAAGAGGAGAAGGGCTTTGGCCAGATGACCAGAGCCTCTGCAAAAGAGGGAGAGTGGGTTTGGCTTAACCCAGTAGGCAGGATATTGTAAGTTTAATCCAGCCTGCCCCCCTTTTTTTGACCTTTTAAAAAGGTCATAAACATTTTTGAGAACCTTGAGAAAGCTAAAGACCCCTCCCCAGAAGAATATACATACACATAATTGTTATGGACTGAATGTTTGTGTCCTTGCTCCCCAAATGCATATGCTGAAGCCCTGCCCTCCAGAGTGATGGTGTTTGGAAGTTGGGCCTTCGGGAGGTAATTAGGTTTAGGTGAGGTCATGGAAGTAGGACCCCTATGGTGGGATTAGTGCTCTTATAAGAAAAGAAAGGGACACCAGAGCTTCCTCTCTATCTTGTGAAGACATAGTGAGAAAGCAGCCATCTGCACACCAGAAAGAGGACCCTACTAGACACTGAAAATGCTGGCACCTCGATCTTGGACTTACCAGCTTCCAGAACTGTGAAAAATAGATATATGTCATTTAAGCCGCCCAATCAATGGCATTTTGTTATAGAAGCCTGAGCAGACTAAGGCAATAAGTTTACATACAATTTCAGGGGCTTTAGAAAGCCTCTGGGACCTATATACTTCAAGTTAGGAATCCCTGGTTTAGAAACTGGTTATAAATGTATTAATCATTGTAATTTAGATCTGAGCATCGTAGCAGCCAGAGCAAAAAGGAAATACTAGGCTCTATAGCTTTCATTTGTCTTTGGGAGAAAAGAAAAGCATATTAAGTTCTTTGAAAGAGAAAAATATTTTTTCAGACTATAGTCTGGGAGGAATTGATTTCTTGGCAGCAAAACAGCAGCTCTTATTTTTCCACGCAGCAGAAGCTGCAGGATGCCTGGGAATCCTAACCTGAAAACATGGTAACACCACCTTGAAATATAAAACACTGCCAGCTTCCTTTTCCCAATAATAGACTGTCAGGCACTCTGCTTGTGAATACAGCTCATAGCTTTGAGGCAGGCTGCTAAACATATGCATGGACCGTATGGAGGACCCTGGGAGTATAGTTGCCACCAGGAAATGCCCCCAGCAGCCAGTCTGCTGCTGTTTCATCTGCTGGTTTTCCTGGTGGTCCCCACTGAACAGTCTGGGCCCACTGCAGCTGGGCCTGGGGACACCCTGTCTGGCTGCTTTCCTGGGGAGGGAAGGAGCAGACCCCTGCTCACTTTCCTGGAGCAGACTGGGGTTCTCTCTGGGCCCTGCACAGGCAGGGGGCTCAAGTACTCTGTAGGGCAGGGCAGGGGGCCCTGCCTGCGGCCTCCCCACACACTCTGTCGGCCTGGTCATCTTTCAGCCTCTATCTCCTCCCTCTCCTTTGCTGCTGATTGCTCTGTTTCTGACTCTTTCTCCTTTTTCTTTATCTCAATTTTGGCCACACTCATTTTCTCTCTCTCTCTTTCTATTTTTCCCCTCTGCTGCTCTCTCTTCTGCCTTGCATTCTGTCTGTATTACCCTCTTGTTGATTCTGATTTTCTGCCCCAATTTTCCCCTACTTCCCTTGGCCCTCTGCATCTGTTTTTCCCTCTAGCTCTGTCTCACACTGTCTTTATCCTTTCTTTCTCCATCTCTTATCAGCTCTCTCCCTTTGTCTTTCCATCTATCGCTCTGTGTCTCTGTGTTGCTTTTCTTTCTGTCTCTGTCACTACTTTCTCTAGGCGGATGCCTGACCCTCTCTCTCCTTCTCTCAGTGTTTGGTTCCCTGCACTCTGCCTCTTCTTACCAGGGTCGATTTCTACCTCCATACCTCTCACTCCGTCTTTCTTTCCCGATTCTCGGGAAAAGGGGTCGGGGCCCGCAGACCCCCACGCTGTATGAAGCACAAGGGTTAAGTCACAACCCGGAATCTGTGTCTTGCAGATTCTCCCTCTCCCACAGTCTGTTCCCTGCCTGGTCTCCGGGACAGCCCCCTAGCTCCCCCTGTCCTCCCAGCCTAACGCACACACAGAGCGGTCCTGGAGCCCAGCCTGGCCCGCAGGCCTCTCCATGGTCCTGGCTCCATTCCACTCCTGGCGCTGGCGCCTGGTTGCCATGGTTACTTCCGCTCTCCTCAGAGGCCACAGGGGATGGCTGGCGCTGGTGGCTTGGACTAACTGGGACCAGAAATGCTTCCCCAGCTCCCGTGCCCCTCCTCAACACGCCTCCCTCCTCCTATCCAAGGGATACCAGCCTGGAGAACCCACCACAATTCTGTACAAGGCATTACAGTTCTCAAAAGGACATTGCTGGCAGTTCATTTGAAAAGAAGTTAGATCCACAGCTATCTCATCTCTGCTGGATTCATGACCAGGGCACTATAAGCCAAGTGTGGGTCAGGCCAAGATCAAAGCTGCTGAACTCTTAACTAGCATGCATTCATTCAATCATTCAGTTATTCGTTCATTCAAACATTTGGCAAAAGAGGGCTGAATAAAGCCAGGTTGCTGCCTTTGAGAAGCCCCCACAGGTGATAGGGACAGACGACGCTGGAAACACCAACTTCCCTGAATGTAGGGCATCAAAAATTTCCCCCAGAGGAAAGGATAATGGCTGGGCCTTCAAAGATGAATAGGGGCGTGAAAACAAGGGCTAGGATTTGAAGCAAATGACAGCAGGTGCAAAGGCACTGGGGTGTGGAAGACATGAGAGGGGAGGTAACTGTGAGCTCCATGAGAGCCACCGCCTCATGCCCAACTCAGTGTCTGGTGGGGTAAATGCCAGACACACGCCGAGTGAGCGAATGAAAGAATGAATTAGTGAGTTACCTGCGAGAGGCTCAGTGGGTCTGGAGGCATAAGGGGAGTGTGGGGGCTGGGGGAGAAGAGCCGGGCAAATGTGTTTGGGCAGGTTTTATTAAAGAGCGTTCCCCCACGCTAAAGAGCCAGGCTTTCACGCCTTAGCCACTAGGGGTTTTGTTTGTCTGTTCATTTGCTTGTTTGTTTGATTTTTCAAGAAGTACCACTCTGGGAGCCATTTTGAAAATGAACCGAAGTTTGAACTTGTAAAGTGAGTATGTCCAGAACTGAACTCTCCATCTTCCTCACCTCCCCCTAAGCCTGCAAGAAGCAGGAAGAACCACGACCTTCTCTACCCAGTTGATGGCAGCTCCATCCTTCCAGATGCTCCAGGCAAAAACCCTGACGTCATTCTTGACTCATCTCTTTCTTTCACTGACACATCTGATCTGTCAGGAAACCCTGTCAGCTGTACTTTCAAAATGTGCCTGGAATCCGACAACTTCTCCCCACCTCTGTCTCTGTCCAAGACGCCATCATCTCTTGCATGGGCTACTGCATCAGCCCCTGGTTTTCTGTTTTCCCCCTCCCCTCAGCTGCCCCCAGCCCAAGCCTCTTCTTGTACAGCAGCCAGAGTGACCTTGTTAAAATAAGAAAGATCACGTCACTCTGCAGCTCAGAGGGCTGACATGACTCCCCCTCATGCTGAGTAAGAGCCAAAATCAGCGTCATGGCCTAAGGGCCCCATGAGCTCCCTCCCAACCCGTCGCCTCTCTGCCTTTCTTTCCTGTAGCTCTGCGCCCCTCACTACGCTCGGACCGCCTTACTTTTCTGCACACACTTCAGGCAAGTGCTTGCCTCAGGGCCTTTGCACTGGCTGTTCCCTCTGCCTGGCATGTTCCTCTCCCAGATACCCTCACTACCTCCACATCTTCATTCACAGTAATCTTCCCAGCAAGCCCTGCCTGATGACCGTATTCGTTTCCCAGGGCTGCCATAACAAAGTGGCACAAATGGGGCAACTTAAACCAACAGAAATGTATGTCTCCTTGTTCTGGAGGCCAGAAGTTTAAAGTCAGTGTCAGCAGGATGAGGTGTTTCTGAGGGCTTAAGAGAAATCTGTTCCACGCTCTCCTCTAGCTTCTGGTGGTGGAGTGGCAACCTCTGATAGTCTTTGCCTTGTAGACCTCTGCCTACCTCTCCACATGACATCTCCCCATATGTACGTCTGGGTCCAAATTCCTCCTTTTTATGAGGATGCAGGAGTGGCTCACCCTGCCCCAGTATGATCTCATTTTAACCAAACAGAATTACGAGGTCACTTTCTGAGGTACTGGGGGACATATGGGCTTCAACAGATGAAATTTTTGCAGGGGACACAATTCAACCCTTAACAACCACCAAATTTAAAATTGCACCCCAATCTCTGATCTCCCTAATCCTCATCTAAATCTTTCTATACATTGTGATCCCCTAGGTCTTCCTAGCGGATCCGGCTCACCCTCAGTGGTCTGTCAGAGGGAAGAGGCGAGGCTCACCCTCAGTGGTCTGTCAGAGGGAAGAGGCGAGGGGCAGAGGGGGCGGTGCACCAGGTGAACGGAGGGTCAAAGATGCCTTTCCCGGTCAAGCCCCTAGGTGACCGGAGGCTTTCATTCGCTCATTCATTCATTCACTGATTCATTCATTCATTCACCAGACATTTACTGAGTGCCTTTAGGCAGGGCAGGCATTGTTCTGGGAGCCAGTGATAGGGGGGCGACCAAACCAATGTCCCTGGCCTCACAGGGCTTTCAGTCAGTGAGGGAGGCGGACTGTACGTACACAGACCAGTATTTACAGAATGTAATGCCAGGTGCTGTGCTGGAAGGGGAAGCAGCATAAGGGGATGGAAAATGAGAGAAAGGGGTATCTCCAACCGGGGTCCAGGGGGACTCTCTGGGAGACGACACGTGGGCAGAGGTCTGCATGACGCAGAGGATCCGTGTCCACGGAGCGGGATTCCAGGCTGAGGAGACCGCGCCTGCAAGAGCCCAGGCCGCGGGATGTGCTCAGGGCCTGGGAGCGGCAGCCAGAAGCCAGCGCAGCCGGAGGGCGGGCAGGGAGGAGGCGGGGCCGCGGGCTTTCTGAGGCTGTGGGGGTGACTGGCCTTCACTCTGAGTGGGCGGGGAAACCGCTGTCAAGCTTGAGCGGGTGAATGACGTGGTGTGATTTGCCGGGGCTCATACTGGGCAGTGCTTGAAACAGGAAGGTGAATTCATTCCTGAAAAGACTTATAAGAAACACTGCATGAGATTTTCTATCATTATTGTTGTTGTCATGCCCATTTTATAGAAGAAGAAACTAAGGCTTTGAGTAGTAACTAACTTGCCCAAAGTCAGCCACTAGTAAGTGGTGGAGGCGGCCTATTACCAGAGCCCGGGCTTGGCATCACTGCGCATTAGCGGGATCAGAAACCCGCATCCAGTTCTTGGCCCTGTCACTTATTAGCTGTGACTTTGGGTGACTAGATTCCTGTGGTTCCATTTCTGCGTCTGTAAAGCGGAGGTGTGGAGATGGCCTCAAAGATGGCGCCCATGTTCCTTTCTCCTGGTGTTCATGGCCTTGTGGAGTCCTCTCCACTGCGTGACTTGCTTCTGGCCAATAGAATGCGCCAGTGTGGACGGATGGCACTTCCCGGATTAGGCACTGGAAGACGGTGAGCGCCACCTTGTCCTGGCACCGCTCTCTGCATGGGCTCTCTCCCCACCACACACACACCAGGCAGCACCCTCCGGCCATGAGTCATCGGCTCCACAGGCCTTATGACCGTGACCTTTTCTCTTGAGGACATGAGGAGCCGGCTGTCTGTCCACTCTCCAGAGGCAGGACTCCCCGTAGCCAGGCACCTAGACCACCTCTGGCCTCCACAATGCACACCCTGGGCGTGCCGCGGGGTCTCGGGAGGTCTCGCTCACAGTGTCTGTGTCTCTCTCACATGGTCTTGTTGTCTCTCTCCCTCATCTCTCTTGGCATTTCTTTTTCTCTCCCCCCCCCACCTCCGTATTGCTCACCACCCTCCCTTTGCCCCATGGCTTTAGGGAGACTCACTCCCTAATGCCACTCCATGCTTTCCTACCTGTGTGTCCCCTGAGACAGCTGAGACTACCCTTCGGCCCACTGCCGTCTCCACACAGCCAGGTTCTAGCTCCAGGGCCACCTCCTCCTTGAAGCCCACTTTCATGACCTCCTCATAACCTCCCTCAAAACTGATCGCTCACTCCCCAAGGAATCCATCTCTCTCTCTCTACCTTGTGTCATGTAACTTGTGGACAGGCCCTCGCTCTCCTTCCCCTCATCCCCTCCCACGCGGGGCCCAGTCCTCCTCAAGGGCAGTGACAAGCATCAGGCTGGCTCAGGTCCAAGCTCAGGCGGCTTGAAAGCGGGAAGGAAGGAAGAAGAACAGAGAAGAGGCAGATGGGAACATAAAGACGCTGAATGAATTTATCGAGCGCCTACTCTGTGCCAGGCACTGTCCTAGGGACTGCAGAGTTATCAGCTCCCCCAGAGAGCTAGGGAAATGGAAGCAAGGAGGAAACTCCAGCTGCGAAGACTGCCAGAGGAAGGGAAGACTGGGGGCTTTGGGAGTCCGCGGGCCGCGTTCCTCACCCTGGACTTGGGCATCTGAGAAGGCTTCCTGGAGAATGTGATGTCTAGGCTGGGCCCTAAAGGCCAAGTGAGCAGGCGAGGAGGGAAGGAAGGGCGTGGACAGAGGGAGAGCAGTGGGGAGCCCGGAGGCAGGGGGCAGAGGGCGCGGACGGGTGGGTGAGTGGGTCAGAGGAGCGAGCAGGCGAATGGAGGGGCGATCGACTGAATGCGGGAATCCAAGAGTGCGAGAGTGCACACCCCTTTCGGCCAGTGCTAGGGTCAGAGCAGCCACCTCTAGCAGGAGGCCAGGGACGCTCCTGGGTCAGGCCATTATCCTCTGTTCGGTACTTTGAGCGGAAGCCCAGGCTGACACTAATGACCCCCGCCCCCAGCCCAGACCCAGAGACCAGACCTCTGGCCTCCCCTCCTTCCAGCCCTCCCCTGGGGATCCTGGAGATAGGGTTATTTGCAGATGATGACCTCCCTGCTCCCCACCCCCAGGCAGACACTCGCCTCTCTTGGGCCATTTCCTTCTATTCTTCTGCTCTGTGTGTGGGGAGGCAGCAGCCCTCACTTCCCAGAGGTACCCCCTCCCTTCTTTTCTTCTTATCTCCTGGCATGTTTCCTGCCCAGGAAGATAGGAAGAGGCAGGCAGACCCTCCTATGAATGTTTATGATAGTGGGAGCAAGTCTCTCAGAGGCTCCAGGCAGGGTGGACTGCTCAGGGCTGGAGGGCCCCCACCTAGCCAGGCCCCTCTGCTGGCGTGGAGCATCTAGGTGTGCAGCAGCCAGAGGGCGGATGCTCACACGCGGGGCTGGGATGGTGATGACGGTGCATGGTGCAGCATGACTACGCGTGTGCAAAGCTCTGCTTAGTCTGCATCCCTGGGCAGTCACAGCCTCCCTCAGCCTCAGTTTTTCCATCTGTGAAATAGGGATGAGGATGGTGCATCTCTCAGGGCTGGTATGGGAAGTAAAGGAAACGATGGAAGTTACAGCACTACTGGGGATGTTTTAGTTCTATTATTAAGGCAGGAGACTTTTTGAAGAGCCATGTGGGGAAAAGTGGGCTGTTGGCCAGGCGTGCAAGACCCTGAGCAGGGCAGGGGCAGGGCAGGGACAGTGGGTGCGTCTCGGACCTGCTGAGCTCTGACCCGGCGCTCCCTCCCCTGGGCTTGGAAAGGAATGCCTGCCTCTGGTTTCCAGGAAAAACTCGGGCTCCTGAGGATTCCCACCCCAAACCCGACCCGCCCCCCCCCACAGCTCCGTCTCACTATCCGGCAGCAGGTCTGTGAAAGGTCTGCAGAGACACCTAGCCCCACCCTACCTAGGCTTCCACTAAGAGCCTGATACATCCATCCCTCCCTAGCCAGGCGGCTCAGAGAAACACTGATACGATTTTAAAGATTTAAAAGTCCTGTGATTGTAGAGAGGCCTATGAGTGGGTGACCAGAAGGCAGGGCTGACACCAAAGGAAAGAGCCCGGGAGGTGGCAGGGGCATTTCTGCGTGCTCTGAGCACTCTTCTCCCTGGACGGCCCTTTGGCTATCTCATTTAATCATTCTCCAAGCATGTGCAAGCACCACTATGTGCCACACAACAGTGCTAGGCCCTAGGGATACAGAAATGACCTGAGGAAGGTTCTGGCTCTTTTACAGGGAGCAGAAACCAAGCAGGTCAAGCATAGCAATAATGACCACTTGGGATGGTATCTAACGGGAGTGCTAGCGCAGGAAGCGCCAGAGGGCAGGGCTGCTTGAGGGCGGGTGGGACAGCCTCTCCAGAAGACCTTACCAGCCCGCCGCAGTGAGGACGGGAAGACTGTTCCAGGTGGAAGGAGCCACAGCTGGAGAGGCACTGAGAGGAGTTAAAATCAAAATGACTTTGGCAGTTTTGTTTGAATTTGCTTCTCCTCTCGCCATTACCTGCTTTCCCAAGTCATTCACGGATCCCCCTCATCTGGCCCCACAGTGCACCTGTCACCAGGCTGAGAATTCTGCCTCTGAAGTGGTTCCGCCTGATGCTCCGTGCCCTCCGCAGCTGGAGGGCTGACACTCGCCCTCCCTGGTCCCATATCTCTTCTCCCAGCCTCCGGTTCATCCTCCTCCCCACTCCCAGCAGCTGGTCTAAAACCCACAGCCTCGCGTAGCTCCCTTGCTCCCAAACCCCCCACAGCGCCCCATCACCCACCCACCCAGCCCATACTGCTCCGCTAGGCCTTTGGCCTCTTCACAGTGACATCACACCTGCCTGTCTAAGCCCATGTCCCTGCTGCCACGCCTTGCCTCTCACAAGGACCACATCATGCTCGCCACCCTCTCTGTCTTTACTAGGGCAGTTCCCCTGCCTGCGTGCCATTCCCCCATTGCTCACCCACCTTCATTCCCTGCGCAGCTCTGCCTCTGCGATCGCCCCTCCCCTGCATGTCCCCTGCTCATCAACACGCCTCTCCACTTACTCACCACGCTGCACAGGGAGGGGTCTGTGTCTGTGTCCACCTAGAGGGATGCCTTTCTGACGCTTGGGTTCCCAGTGCCAGCTCAGGCCTGACGGGCAGAAGGGAAGGCAGTGGAGCCGACTGCGTAGACTTATGACAGCCTTATGTGAGGGTCCTGGCTCCCCTCTCCTCCCTGGATGCTCTTTGTTTCCTCTTCTGTAAAATGGGAATAATATTAAGTATCTCTTATATCAGCTTGTTGAGATGATCAAACAATGTGTTAAATTGGGTGGCACTGCCCATAGCGGATATTTTGGAAATGGATGGGAGCATTCGGGATTGTCACAAAGATGGGAGCAGGTGGGAGCAGGTGGGAGCAGGTGGGAGCAGGTGGGAGCTGTGGGCGGAAGAAGGCAGACGATGAGCACAGAGCGGGATAGTGTTGCCCGGGGGTGTGTGTGTGTGTGTGTCCCGTAACCCACGTGATTTTCACGTGTCCTGCTGGACATTCCTGGGGGGAAGAAAAGATGTTTATAATTATATGAGTCTAGACATTGACTACTAATGCTGCTTTACATATAAATAGAAACCATTTTTGCACAGCTCGAATATTCACTGAATTTTCTAGGGGTGCAACCAACTGAAGATAAAAACAAGAGAAGTCTATATTTAGTTTGATTCAGAGGCTGCCAAGAATCGCTCACTATTTTGGACGGTGACACTGTTAGAGTGTCCGGAGTCTCTGCCCAGCACCCCACATTCCTGTACATCTATAGCCGTCACCTTCACGATGGTTTTGCAGGGGACAGGAGCTCCTGACAACTTCAGTCTGTCTTCTGGAGCAGCTGGGCCTGAGTACTAAAGTCTGTTCAAGCAGATTTTTATTTTACACGAGGTTCTTGCTATTTTTCCTTTATGTTACAGTTGGGACTTATATACGGTATTTTTTTAAACTGTGTGAGTAGGCAGGTTATAGTTTCCACGGGGGTCATTTCAGAGTGTTAAGAGGATATTATATATCTTTAACATAAAAAGATGTTGGGAATGGGGATGTTTAGAACCAGTGTTGTGGAATACTTATAACGTTGTAAGAATTCAGATATTATTGTTAGGGGCTCAATACATCTTTGATGGATGAATGAATGAATGACTGCAGACATGTTGTTGAAGGAGGTGCTCTGATGCCCCTCGTATCATCACCCACAGATGATCGCTTGCTTGGGCCCACCTTCACCTGGCTGCTCTCCGTTCCAGAACCTTCCACTGGGCCAGCTCAGCACAAGGTCTCCTCGGTCTGGGTAGCTGGCTCCTCACTGGGTCGGGAAGTTGCTCAAAATAACTTTAACCCTGCATTTGGGGCCCCTGAGAGGAGGCCACCCGGATTTGAAGGCTCAGCCAGAAAGGAATGCGGCCCACCATCCTGCCTCACGGGGTCTGTGCGGCATCCCACGCGGGACTGGCCGACGTGAGGGACAGGGCAGGGAGTACGGTTTTCTGGGCATTGTGCTCCGTTATGCTCGAAGAAAAATCATCATATTTGCTTCAAAAAAATTTTTTTTTTACATGTTTTCTTTTTATAGGTAACACACATTTGCTGTCAAAAAGCCCCAAACGGTGTAGGAGTGTGGAATTCTCTATTCAATCTACTCTTCCTCACTAACCAGAGGCAGGCTGGCATTGTTAACAGTTTAGCATGGGCCCTTCTCCACATTTTTGCAAATAGCCAATCCACTCAATTTTTTTTTCTTTATAAAACCCATTATCATATTGAATCTATTACCCTGCAATTTGTTTTTACACAAAATAATGTGTTGAGGACGCCTTTCCAAGCAGGACATGCAGAGCGACTTCTAGGCATTGCGCAGGGGAACCTTCATTTATTCGGCATTAAGTTTTTTGTGTTAAACTTTTCTTCTTCTGATGGGAGGCATACATGTGTATGGTTAGAGAATAATAAAGAGTAAATGTCTTTATAGTGCCTTCCTCAGATAGCAGGAGGCTGATTGTCAGAATAAGAGAGAAGCCTTCAGACAGTGGTGAGTTTTGCTAAATGATCTGATTCTTCCATTGGATTACAAGGTCCTGAGTGTTTGTTTATATAAATAAATAAAAAGTGGAGAACAATTCTTGAACCTACGACAAGAAGGCTTCATGTAGGAAGAATTATAATTAATCCGATTCTGTGACTCTTGGTCCAATACAGGGGGGAAAAAGCCCTCTGGAAGTTAACTCAGGAAAGGGAAGCCGCTCTTCCACTGAGACTGCCAAGAGTATAGGCTGCCAGCCTGGGCCTCTCAGGGTACTGTCTGGTCTCTGGGTGAGAATCCCCAACCCAGAGGGAATCAGAACTAAGAGACGATCGCCAGAACTGAGGGCAAAAAGATCATTATGACCCCTGGGTCCAACTATGCCTGAAGCCCTACATGTTGACATTTCTATTATATGAGAAAAGGTCTTCCCTTTATTGCTTCTTCCAGTTTGCTATATGCATTTTCTGTCACCTAACAACCAACAGAACCCTGAGCATAGCTTTAGCCTATCACTTCTCAGTGCAGCTGAGGTAAGGTTTGGGGGAGGAGGTGGGGCCTGAGCTTAGCAAGTCTGGAAGAATTGATTGGCGCTGGTCAAATGCACAAAAATAGAAAGGGAGTGCCAAGAATGAAAGAAGTACAGAGGCGAGAAACAGTAAGGTGCAGACATGTGATTCTAGAGTGTGCAGTGGGAGGAGAGCTGCGACTGGGAATGAAAGCCGAGAAGCCCACAGGGGTAAGAATTGGGAGGGGTTTTCTGCCATGGACAGTTAGACTCGGCACCGTGGAGAGGAAAAGGAACCAACCTGGGTGTTGGGAAGTCGGCTTTGAGGCCACAACTTGAGTCCAGGTGCAGGACTCGTTTTACCACCATGATGGTGATGACAGGAAGCAAGGAACAAAATCTGAGCCCTGCAGAAGAAAAGTAGGCAACAAACCTTTGGTCAAGGTCTGATTCAGAATAAGAAACAGTGTTTGCTGTTGAAATGTCACTGAAGCCAGAGCAGCCCCCAGAAGGCTTGGGGACTTCTGCAAAGCACGTGGCCATACACCAGCTTTTCTCAGTTGGACATGCAGAGCCTCTGTTCAGCATAGAGGCAGAGAGATGGCCAGAGGGCTGTTCAGTGTTAGCTGGCCATAGTGTCCCTGCGCCAGGTAGTGGATTCTGCTAACAGTTATAAACCACTTACTTCCTGCTGGGCATTTACTCAGTTAACCCTCACACCAATTTTATGAAGGAAATACGGCTGTTATTTCCATTTTTGCAGATGAGGAGACTAAGGCACAACAAGGCCAAGTGACTTGCCCAAGGTCACACAGCTAGTAAGGGGCAGAGCCGGGAGTGGAGCCCCGGCAGTCTGCTCTGCCCGTGCTGCCAGTTCCTGTCCTGTAGGAGGCTTGGGAGTCTGAGGGCTCAGATGGGCAAGCACCCCTCCCCTCTGCCTGTCTCCATCCTAGACACATGGCAGGAACAGTGGTTTATGGGCTCATGAGAGCTCTGGCTCCCCCGTCTTCTCTGCTGTCCCAGAGGAGGGCTTAACTTCTTTAGGGCTGGAGCAGGGGTGAGAGCACAGAGGACATCTCACTCTGATCTTTCACCTTCCCGTGGAAATTCTGAACCCAAGGACCTGTCCCCACCAACATACAGAAAAGATCCAGACCATGGGAGCTGTTCAGAATCGTTAAAATCATAATGGTGGCATTTAAAAAGTCAACCAACTATGACCCAAAGACCCAATCTTAACAGCAATGGTGAGGTCAAATCTCATCTCAGAGGCACTGCAGGTAGCTTTTAAAAATCCAGGTCTTGCAGTTCTTTACAGGACTGAGAGCTTCTGGGGTGGGGTGGAGGCAGGAACCACATCAAATCTCATGAAGGCAGGATGGGGAACTGAGAGCAAGTCTTTGGCATCGGCCAGTCCTGGGCTCTGGATTTGAGCTCCATGTTCACTATGGGAGACTTGGACAAGTTCTTCCACATCGCATTTTCAAATGGAAATAATAAAGGTACTCACCTCGTAGAAAGGTGTCGAGCTTAATGTGTGAAAGTTCTTAAAGATCATAGCCCAGGGCCTCATACCAGGGCATTCAGTAGGTTTTTATTGAATTGAATGAAATGGATGGAAGACTGTAATAATAGAAAACATTTTACGATACGAGGTTAAATAGGAAAAAAAAAATCCAGATGACATCACTGGCTCGAGATCAAATGGCAACTGTGCAAGCACTGTATCTGAGGGGACAAGGACCGAAGGATCAGGGAAAAGAACGTTAGTGGAGAGCTGTGACTCCATTTGACTTCATTACTGGTTTGTGCAGTGCAGATACGAAAAGGAGGCACCCACACAAGGAGAGCACCTACTGTGTGCCACCATCCAGTGTCCTAATATGCCCAGCAGCAGGACCACGACTGACTCAGACCTGCTACCTCTCAGTCATCCTTTCTCCATAGAAAGCCTAACAGACGTGAGACACAGCAGGGCGACTCTTTGCAGACCCAGCATGTGGTGTGGAGCCGGGGAAGACATCTGGTTTCTGGATCTTTGGACCCCACACCTTTAGCCCGAGGGAAGGTAGGAAGAGGCTTGTGGGGGACTCTGTATCCCCGTACCTTTTTTCCCAACCTCCACACAGCCCCAGTGAGAGTTTGGGACTCAGCAGCTGGCCCAGCACCAAAGGCAAACCCTGAACCCGTGACCCCCCAGGCAAAGCCCCCACCCACCCACCTACTCCCTGCCCAGTGTGCAGCCCTCGCCAGCCCCCAGCCCAGGGCTTGTGGAAGCTCTCCCCTCATCACGTGAAGCAGGACTGACTACCCACCCCAAAGGGGGCAACATGTGGGGCAGCCCTGATGGGAGAAGCAGATGACTGCCTAATGGGGCTCTGGGGAGGGAGGTGCTGAGTGCCGTGGGAGGGGGTGTGGCCGGAGAGCTAATGGCATTAACAGACCCTAAGGGGGGCGACAGGGCTAAGCTCTCAGCCTGGGGTCCTGGGAGGGAACAAAATGCAGGGCCAGGTGTTGATACAGGTGCCCTGTAGGCACCATTCCCTTACTTCAGTGATACACTGTCTGGTGCAGACAGGGGTGAGCTGTGACATTAATAAGAGTAACAAAATGCAAAATGGTCACTACCCTCCGCCAGTGCTTAGCAAGCAGGTTTTGAGAGCTTTTCTGCTTGGCCCTTGGCTTTCACAATGGCCCACTGAGGTAGGTACTCTCTTGTCCCCATTTGTCTTGGATGGAACCAAAGAGGTTAAGTCATTTGCCCAAGGTCACACGGCATCTAACCCAGATCAGAAGGGAACGATGGCCCATCTAGCTTGCAATGGCTAGGTGACTCTCCAACTTCAGTGGCTAGCAAATCATTTGAGATGCTGATAAATGCGATTCCTGCCCCCACCCCTTGACTCACTAAATCAAAAGGGGGAGTGAGGCCCTGGCAGCTGTATTTTTGGCCAGTGTCCCCGGTGACTCTCTCAATCAGGCATGTTTGGAAGTTCCCTCACCAAGCTATTGAAGGAACCCGCCCAGAAAGAGCTGGAAAGGACCTGGATGGCAATGTCAGGCCCCCAAAGCCGCGGCCCAGGGAAGAAGGGAGGAAGGAGGAGGGCTGTCATCTCAGAGGGGGTAAACAGAGGCCGTTACATCCCTCCTTCCTTCCCCACGCCCCTGTAGGGCAGCCTGGACAGAACAGGAGGTCAAAGTCCTCATCTTGAGAGGCCCTGGTAGGTGGGGCTCTTGGGACCCAGTCGATCAATGGGGGTCTGTCAGCCCTGGGGTGAGCCCTGGTGGAGAAAGGTAGATGGACCCTCTGTGCCTCTCCCTAGGGTCAGACAGGAGCTCTTCCCGGCCGTTCTTCCTGGGGGTTCTGCTCGCTCCCTCCCCTGCCATGACTCCTATCTCCCATGACTCCCAGCTTGTCCCCTTCCTGAAGCTGTAATTCCACCACCTCACAAGGACATAGCAGGTTCAAAACCCTGGCTCCACCATCAGCTCCACTGGTAGACAAGAGGAGTCCTGCTTGACCCCCACCTAACTAGACAGGAGACTGAGGCAGTGAAAGATGGGCACAGTATACACTGCCTAAGGGCACTCAACTCAAGGGGCAGGTAGGGGCTGAAATCCAGGCTACCAACTGCCCAGTCACATGCCCTGGCATGGGGCTGTGTCCCCAGGGTTGGGGGTGGGAGGTGCCTGGTTTCCAGTTGGCACAGGGCACCGGATGGGCATATCCAGTCTTTGGCAGAAGGCTGAGATTTGCCCTAGGTCACATGGTTGCCAGGTCAAAGGGCTTCACACCCCAGGATTGTCTCTGATCTAATAAACTAGTGTAACTCTGGGGGAAAATTTGTTCCCAACCTGGGACAAATAACTTTTGAAGCCAAAATCAGTCAAAGGGAGAAATGAAGTGGGAGAAACCCCTTTATTGCTTACAAGCAGTTGCCTACTTCTGCTCGCCCATGTCTCTCATGAGCTGGCTGCGAAAGGACCCCACCACATTTCTTCAGTCCCCGTGCGTGTCCGCTCCTCACCCACCTTGTAATCACCTATGGATACGGAGTTGGACTACTTCTTTCCATCCCTTGGAAACACCTCTTGGTATGGAGATGCACTAAGGCCAGGTGAGAGATTCTGGAAATATGCAATTTCACCTACAACTAGTCATGTCAAATTCTTTTAGCCACAGAAGTCTTATTTCAAATGATATTCTATATAAAATAATAAATAATAATAACACTAGCCAACAAGGTCTGAGCAGTTCCTATGAGCTGAGGCCTGTGTTAAGCACTTCACATAGATTGTCTAATTTAATCCTGAAAATAGCCACATGGATAGCTACATTATTATTGCCAATGTTTAGACGCACAAAAAA
The DNA here is from genome assembly GCA_029783875.1 of Phataginus tricuspis. Lineage (NCBI taxonomy): Eukaryota > Metazoa > Chordata > Mammalia > Pholidota > Manidae > Phataginus > Phataginus tricuspis. Next base: position 2,669,439 of record JAQQAC010006904.1, on the reverse strand, counting down.
TAGATAAATAAGGTAAAAATGGAACTGGCATTCTAGCTCTAGTGGGACCACCCCCACACTCTCAGACTCTAGGGGCTCCCCAGAGTACATTTTGAAAACCAGTGCACAGGTACGCCTAAACATATTTGTACCTGAACCAGAAAACATCTCAACACAATGACCCACATAAAGTTTACTCAGGGACAGTTCCTCCTGTGACCTCAGCAGCTTTCTAGAATCCTGACATCTCCACCTTTCTATCCTCACTCCCACAAGCCAGTTCACCATGCCCAACTGTCCAGTCTTAGTAAAGAAAGGAAATGCTCACCTATCATTTTATCGGCCCAGGCTCTTCTTTCTGGAAGTTCTATGCTCTCCCAACTCCACCTCCTGCTTTGAGGAGGGGTTGCCCTGTTCTCACACGACTCCACCCTTAGACCACAGCTGATTGGCTGGAGGGTGGATATTAGATCCCATTTGAGCCAATCAGGGTGCTTCCATAGGTTTTCAAACTGGAATAAAAGTATTACCTGTCCTCTCAGATGTGGATCTTGTTGGACGTGTTCCTGACTGTGAAGAACTCAGTCTGTAAGGAAAGGGACTGAGCACGGCCCGCAGAGAGCAAACACAGTCTTGGGACATTTGATTTTCTGCTTCCAGTCCCTGAGATCAAACAACATTGCAGCCCTTATCACTGTTTGCTTGTTCATTCCTTCTTTATGCTGGTCTAGCTAAGCAGAGCCAGTTTCTGTTGGTGCCATAAAAGAAAGGAAAGGAAGGAAGGAAGGAAGGAAGGAAGGGAGGGAGGGAGGAAGGAAGGGAGGGAGGGAGGAAGGAAGGGAGGGAGGGAGGAGGGAGGAAGGAAGGGAGGGAGGGAGGAGGGAGGAGGGAGGGAGGGAGGAAGGGAGGAAGAAAGAAGAAGAAAAAGAAGGGTATAGGTTGTACAAGTTGAGTGACTGCTCAACAGCCATTCTTGCTCTTTTTTTTCCCTGGGAGAACCTGAATCCCAGCTAGCCTTCCTTGCAGATAGGGAACTGACCCAGCGTTAACCTTGGTGAATAAAAGGTAAGGGACAATCTAATGGGAGGTAGAAGAGTTGGGAAGGTTTTCTTTGTTATTCAAAGGGAGAATGAGATAGGGCATGTGAAGAGACAGCTTTTTGTCCCCAGAGATCTGTTTGGCCCTTTCTCTGTCTAGGATTTATTTTTAGCTGGGCACATGTCCAGCCAACTATTGCATTTCCCAGCCTCCCTTGCAGCTGTGTGTTGCCATGTGATCAAGTTCTAACCAATGATATGAGTGACGTGTACAATTTCTGTGTCTGTGCCTGTAAGAGGAGAGGCATGTTCTTTTCCCCCTCTCTTCCTCCTTCTTTTCTTGATGACTAGAATGCTTACATAATGATGAGCCATCTCCATCCTTGCAGATAAAGGAAACAAGATAGAGAAGTCTAGCCCTCAATATCACTGTCATGTTAACCTTGAACTGGTTTGGGGCTGTAATGGGATAGGAAAATAGATTTCTATATTATTTAATCTACTGCTATATGGGTTCTTGTTACAGTAGCTGTCCTATCTACTACAGGATCTTCCTACTTTAGATCTTGGTGTGCTGTGTGGAGCTGTGGCAGCCATCTTATCACCATGAGGGGAAAATCAAGAGGATAGTTGAGAAGCCAAATGAGAGTCCTACCTCCACTGAGCTGCTGAATTTGCCAACTCTACAACCTCTAATTCCAGGTATCTTGTTAAGTGAGATAATGAATTTCCTATTATTCAAGCTGCTTTCATTGGCCTTTTTATCACTTGCAGGTGAAGCATGCCAATGAGACCTCTACAAGGCCTGTGGTGGAGTTGCCTAAAGTCATACCTTGGGCAGGGACAGTGAATGGCTACAGCCCTAGCAGGGAGCTTTGTGACCCAAGCCCATTCTCCCATCAGGAGATTCTACCACTTCCATCCAGGAGTACAAATTTAGACTCAGACCTTTCCAGACAAAGCAGTTGTCAAAAGTGTTACTAAAACAGAGACTCTCTGTTTATCTGAAAAGAGATAGAAAAAGAGAGAGGGAGATGTGAAGACATCCACCTAAGGTGTGTGGAAGGAGGAAAAAGGCTTGTGTCCCCTGACCAGGAATAACAGTGAGGCTCTCCTGGGTTCCTGGCAGCTTTACCATGAGAGCTTTATTTCTGTCTGTGATTTACACTTCATGGAGGCAGGAGTTCCTGTGGACCACTCGGGATTTTCAAAAGGAAACAGAAATCATATTGGCTAGGATTTTGACGAAGATTTAATGAAGGGGCTTTACAGAGGTGTGGACCAGGGCTAAGGGATTGCTGAGGTGACATGAACCAGTAACAGAAGGACGCCACTGCTTCCGGCCTGAAGGTGCCCATGCAGAGCCTGGCAGGGCCTGGAGCGTGGGAGGGGCTGCCCATAGGAGCTGCCGCTGTAGAGGGATGCAGCCAAGACCTTGGTGGAAATACCCCAAACCCCTCTCCTCCTGCTCTCTCATTTCCTGCCAGTGTCTTCCATTCCACAATCAAGAGAGTAAGGGAGCTTGGAGGATGCAATCCTTAGAGGTTAACCCCCTGGGGCAGGGAGGCTCAGGGTGTGGATTGGGGATAGGGGTGCAAGGGAGCAGGGCAGGAGTCACATTTGTGTTGAGACCCACTTGCTCCAGACCTTTCCACAGCTCTCATGTTGTCTAGCAGTGTGGGTGGGGAGCAGAGGGGCACAAAGGTCCCCCAGCCCAGGCAGTTCTGAGAATGGAGGATCCAGGTTTAGAGGCCACTGAGCGGGCAGCTGGTGCCAGGCTGCCTTACAGGAAAGGAAGAGAACCCCAGGGGTGAGGGAGGCAAAGAGCCAGCTACCCTGCCAGGTGGGCCCCAGAGGGGCTCATGGGAAGCGCCCTTCCAAACCAATGGCAAATGATGAAAAATGCAGACAGATAAATGACTTAAAAGACCCGAGCTTGCTGGAAGTGGTTTCTGATCTCGGCTCCGCTGCTGGGCAGCCAGGCTTGCAGGCTCTATTTTTAATCAGAGGCAGTTTGGTGGAAATAACTGGTTCCTTTGGGTTGCTTTGAAAGGAGGCCCTCCCTCTGTCTTCTCTGAGTAGCTGCCTTCCCTGTCCCCAGAGCCCCTCCTCTTTAGTCCCTGCATGAGAAAGGTCACTGGGAGCTCCTCCTATGTAGACAGAGGAGGTGGAGGCCATGGGTTTAGACCTCAGAAAGAGCTATGTTCGAGCTCCAGCTCTGCCACGTCAATTATACCTTTGGGGGCAAGCCATTTGATCTTGCGGAACCTCAGTGGCCTTATCCGTGAAATGGGATAACAATAAACTTGCCTCTCGGGACATTATGAGGATTCAGTGCAACCATGTATTGAATACAGCATACATAATAACTGTAGAGGAAGTGTTCGATGAACGTTAAAGGAAACTGAGCTGAAATTCTGGACGAGGGCTGCCTATATTCACTTCCTAGCTCTGCTTAGCCTCCGTAAGCTTTGGCTTCCTCCTCTGTAAAATGTGCCGATTGACTGTGTCCACTGCCTATGGTTACCATGAGGGTTGGGATAGACGACGCATGTAAGGCGCCAGGCCTCTCTAGTAAGCACCGAACAGGTGGCACCTGTTGGAATTATTGCTGGTATTATTTCATGAAAAATTGGGCTAAAAGACCAAAGTCACTACTCTAGGGTGGGGGCTGGGCTAGGGAAGGGGCTTCTATGAGCTGGACCCCTACCCATCCCACTCTTCATGACTCATTATTGGTGTAAGAAATGACCTGGGAAGATGCCTCTCCTGGTCACAAAATGCACCTTTGGGTCGAGAAGGGTGCGGGTCAGTTTGGTGCCATGAGTAAGAGCTGGCGCCTCACCATCCGACAGGATACACCTATGGGCCGTGGAACCTGGAACTAGTCATTTCATCTCTCTGAGCCTCGGTTTCTCCTTCTGTAAGACATCTCCTAGCATAGCTGTTACAGTTGAAGATAGAGGACTTAGGGCCTGGCTTATAGTAAAGGGTGATAGTTTTTTAAAAATTATTCCTTGGCTAGGATCAGGGTCCTCAGCACCCTGGAGGGAAGGAAACCTAACTGTCCCACTTGAAGGTGGAGAGAAGACACTTGACCAACATCACAAACCATCAGGGAAATGCAAATCAAAACCGCACTGAGGTTATCACCTCACACCTGTCAGAATGGCTAGTATCAAAAAGAGATTGCAAATGTTGGCAAGGATGTGAAGAAAAGGGAAGCCTTGTACAATGTTGATGGGAATGTAAACAGTGCAGCCATTATGGAAAACAGTACAGAGAAACCTCAAGAAATTAAAAACAGAACTATCATATGAGCCAGCAATCCCACTCTTGGGTGTATGCACAAAGGACACAAACCATTATCTCAAAAACATAACTGTACTCCATGTTCACCTCAGCATTATTCACAATAGTCAAGGTATGGAAACAACCTAAGTGCCCATCAATGGCTGAATGGATCAAAAAAATATTATACACACACCCCCACATAATAAAAATTTGGAATATTATCCAGTCATAAAAAGAAAGAAATCCTGTCATATGTGACAACATGGATGAACCTGGAGGGCATTATGGTAAAGGAATAAGCCAGACAGAGAAAGAAAAATTATCACATGGCATCACTTATATGTGGAGTCTAAAAAAAATAGACAAACTTATAGAAACAGAGAGTAGAAAGGTAGGGGAGATACAGAGGGGTTGGTAAAAGGTCACCCATTTTCAGCTGTAAGATGAATAAGGTGTGAGGATCTAATATATAACATGGTGACTATAATTGGTAACACTCTATTGTATAATCAAAATTTGCTAGGAGAGTAGAACTTAAATATTCTTACCAGTAAAAATAAAAATAAAAATAAAAGGTGGGGTGGAAAAAAAAAGACACAGGAGAGGTTGTGCTCCTGCAGGCGGACAGACAGCTTCCCAGTTGCTCGCTCTGCCGCCTCCCAGAGCCTGCTTGACGCCACAGACGCAGGGCAGCCTGAGTTGCTGCAATGCTCCCCCCAGCCAGCTGAGTGCCCTGGAGAGCAGGAGGCCAGGTGTCAACCCCCCACCACCCGTGTCTCTATCTGAGTCCTGGACTAAAGATAATCAGTAGCCAATAAGGAGAATGTGCGCTTGTGCATTGGGTTTCTGCTTACAAAACATATTCACATCTGTGATCCCATCAAATTGGCCTTACCACCCCTATTTTACTGTCTGAAAGACCAGGAGGCTTGCCTAAGGCCTCCCAGCTGGTGCAGATTTAAGTATGCTCCCACCGCAGCTTGAATATTCCTTGAAAATGATAGCTGATAGGGTTTTTTCTGAAACACTTACTATGTCTCAGACCATATGCTGTGTGCTTTACATCCATCATCTCATTTTCTCCTAACAGCTTTGTAAGGTTAGTGCTACCATTTGATAACTATAGAAACTGAGAGTCCCAATGTAGAGTTATTTGACCAGCGTCCCATCGCAATTGAAACAGAGCCATGACTTGGAACCAAGTCCATTCTTCAGAGCCTTCCAGAGTCTTCAGAGGTCATACTCTCAACTGCCCTACTACTGACCAACATTTTCTTTTCCAACTCCAAAGCCATATTTGGTGACTGCAATACCCTTTCCTCCAAGACGTGGCTATTGCTTGCCCTTCTCCTCAGCCCCCATATCCAAGCCAAGCCAAGGCAGAAGGAATAGGCATGAGTGGACGCAGAGAGGTGACATGATATGACGAGGACCGACACCACAGTTAGGCAATGGGTCCAAGTTGAGAGTAAGTTTTGTTGGATTCCGTAGCCTATACTTTTAACCAACGTATAATATCATCTTCAATCATATTTAATTAATTTAGTATTTAATTTTATATACTTCTATTTTACAGTGGAATACTTGTAGTTCATTAATTTCTCATATATAATTCCTACACATCGCATTATACGTAAGGATTCATTTGCTGCGGTTAAGGAGTCAATAGATCACACATGGTGCTTAGTGCACCAAGTTCCTGTAGAAAGCAGGGAATCTCCAAGGAGTTCTGAGCTTCTCTAGAGGGTGGACTGGGTCTCATTTGCCCTTTGAGTTGTGGTGCTTAGCTCAGCGCCCAGCACAGCATTGCTACTTAGAGTAATGAATGAAATAAACGGATAGAGTTGCTGAAACTCCAGTCATATTTGCTGATCTCCAGTGCCCTTTCCATTACATCACAGCCACAAGGATGTGGACTTGCTGGAACACTGAGTGGTACATGGTCTAAGCCAGGATAAGTGTGAACTGCCAAGGGGTGGACTGTGTACAGAAAGTTGGGCAAGCATGTGGGCTCTAAACCCAACTTGCCTGGGTTCAAATTCTGACTCTACCACATATTAGTTATGGGACCTCAGGCAAGTTACTCAGACTCTCCCATCAGCAAGAGGGGTGCCACAGGCAAGACTTAGGGAATAGGGGTCACCGTTACCTGGGTGAAGGCATCTCAGGCTCCACCAGTGGGCAAGGAGGATGGGGCATTTGCAGTCAGCGCCTTAATGTTTCTCCTCCGGCAGCCTCCCCTTGTGGCTAGCTCTGCACTCCTGCCTGGCCAAATGCATAAAGCCTTGTCAATAATGAATAGGCCCCTGTCTGCCTTACTTAACACTGAGCTCCAAGCAGATGCACAGCCCTTTATAAATGATCCAGTCCAGCTGATTAGGCCCCATGGGGTGCATTCCAGCAGCCAGCCTCTTGTTCCCCATGATGGAATCATAATGTTAATGTGATTTCAATTAGGGCTACATTACAGAACACAGGTGCTAGAGGGAGCCTGCGGGCCGGGAGGCCTCCCCAGGGACTCATTTTCCTGGGAAAGGTACGTGTGTTTCCAAGGTCTCCGCCAACCTCAGGAAAAAGCAAGTCACCCCAGCTGAAGGGAGGCTGTGAAAGCAGAGACAAGAGGTGTCCAGGCCCTGCTTTTCCTAGGCCCTGGACCTGTGTTTCTTATTCAGATTTGACTGGCGTGTAGCCTTCTTTAGAGGAGAAAACCTGCCCTGGGGATCTCTGAGGCTCACAGGCCCAATAGTGGCCCAAGAACCAAAATCTTACTCAAGGAAAATATCTTTACATTGTAAATTCTCACTGCAGAAGAGAGGCATTGTCTCGATAGAGGGCAAGAGCAGAGCATTTTTTCCTAAATAAAAATACCTCCCGTGTAAGGAGGGTTTACTACATGCCAGACATAATTTTTTGTACTTCATGTATATGAACTCATTTCTTAGATTTTTATTATCAAAATGAAAGCATGCAAACATTAAAAATTGTTTTTCCACAGGATGCGAGCATCCCCAAGAACACATTTCCAGTCCCCAGTCTGAGAAACCCCAGCCTGGGGCAGCCAGATGGGACCTTGAAGCCCACTGGGCCCATTCTCATTCCCCAGATGAGGGAGCGGAGAGCCAGAGAGGGCAAGGCACTTGCCCAAGGTGTCCGCGCAAGTCAGGGGCAGGAGTTGATCGGCACCCAGGTGTCCTGACTCCTAGCCCCAGTGCTTCCACGTGCTCATTGTGGAAGAAAGTACAGAGAGGAATACAAAAATCATCTGAAATTTGACTGCCCAGAAATCTCCATTGCTAAGATTCTAGAATATCTTCCTAGTCTTCACTCTATTAACATATATATACTCATAAAATGCAATAATAAAAAATAGGTTATATTGTAACCTGATGTTCTTTCCTGCCTAAATACAGCATCTAGCTGGGCAGCTCTTGGGCATCTGTTTCTGAGACCCTGTCAATCTAATGACCTCATAGGCCCGGGGTGGCGTTTCTTGAAAGCTGCATCTTGCCCAGATTCTCCTATGACTCCTTTGCTCCCAACACTAAAAACGATTTGTTTCCCTGAGTCCTCTCAGTTCATGCCTCCTTGCCCTTGTACTTACTGTGACCTCTGCTTGTTAAGTCGTCTCTGCCTAGCAGAATCACACTCAACTCAAGTATTACGTCTGCATGAGGCCTCCCCTGACCTTCCCTGACCTCTCCCTCCCTCCCCACATTCTTGTCTTGCAGTGCTTCTGCAGGGCTTTTTTAAAAGTCTCGTTGGAGCATCTGTGGCTTTGCATTTCTACTTTAAAGAGTGCCTGTAAATATATATAACATCAAGGATATCTGCAACCCGTAAAATATACATCTGTGTGTATATATATGTGTGTATATGTATACATATGTATGTGTGTGTATATAATTATCTATGCTTCTAGACCTTATGGATGCCCTATATTTTCACAGCTCAGTCTCCTTCACTCCATGGTGAGCACTGGAAGTTAGAGAAGTGGTATCTTCTTCATATTTGTATCCCCAGGGAAGTACTTAAGTTATTATTTATCTCCGTTTCCTCAACTATAATGGAACCCATTGGATAGATTGAATGATATCATGCAAGTAAAGCCATTAACCCGGCACCTGACACATAGTCAGCTTTCAATAAACAGTGGCCATTATAGTTCATAGTGGTATAGTTGTTATTGTTATTAAGCCTATGGTCTTTTGAACAAGGGGTATACAGAGTGAGAGAGGGATGGCGATCACTAGATGTTGGATGAATGGCTAATGAGTGGAAGGATGAAAAGATGGAGGATGATGGGTGATGTGTAGAGGATGTATGGATAGTTGAATAGATGGATGGATGGACCAGTGGATGAATGAAAGGTCTATCCTCTTCTTTCATTAGTAAGGATAGAAGAAGGAAGAAAACAATGGCAGGAATATCAAAAGGTCTAGTGATTGGAGACCAGACTCAAAGATTGTTTGTTACCCAAGCCTTTGACCATAGCCCACGTCTCACCCAGTGCCTGTAACTTAGCCTCCCAGGGGCTGCTTCTAGGCCAACTTAAGGTTCTGTTCCTGGGATAAGTAGAGTCTGCCCTTGGAGCATCTGAAGGACCAGACGCTGGGCCAGAAAACTGCCCTTGGCCAGAGAGGCTCCGTCAAAGCCCTGGGAAATCCCAGTTCACGGGCCATGAAGTTGCTCCTTCATGGAGCTACTGAGCCCCATGTCCACTGGCAAAGAAGAGTGAATAATCACTGTGACCTGAGGGTCTGGGAAATGAATGCCCCAGTGCTGCATGGCCAACCCTAGGCTCTCACGCACTCGCTAGAGAGGGATGACCCCACCCAGCTGCCTGAGCTGGGTTACAGGAGGAATGGGGTGCAGGGTGAGCTGGGAGGGGAGCCCAGAATCCTTAAGCGATGGGAGCAGGAGGGACTCGGGGCGCTCCCAGGTTGTCTTACCCTTTGGACACATGGAGACACAGAAGTGAGAGAGGCTGGCAGTCCCAAGGTGCCACACAGACCAGTCAATGGCAGAGTTGGGCTCACACACAGATCCCAGGCCCTGGGGTTCATTCTCCATCCTCCCTGCCCCCAGACCCTGTTATCTATTCCTTAGCTGGATACATGGCACCAGACAGAAGCGCCGGGCCTCCTGCGGCTTCTCAGTGGGACGAGGCCTGGGGACAGTTTCCTCAGGCTTGTTTATATTTAAACTGGTGTTTCTTTCACTGCAATCCCTATAATGTTCCAGGTGAATCACTATCCAGAAGAGATTATATATAAAATATTCCAAAAGACCCTCTCCCCCAGGCCCTGGGGCTGGTGAAAGAAGGCTCAGCTCACTTCACTATGCAAGCCCCTGGTTATTATTCCAGGGGCTCTGATCTGAGGGGTGAGTATGGCTCACGCGTGCCTCAGGGGAAGTGATGGAGCCTCAGTGCCTGTGGTCAGAACCCCGGCTCCTCCCCTTACCAGTTCCGTGGTGTCCGGCAAGGCCTCTCCTTTCTGCCTACACCGGATGGCTGGCTACAGGAGGGGCCAAGAGATACCAGGAAGGGGCGGCTCGCAAGAAAATATGAAAATTAGGCATGTATTTTGGGTCCTAGAAACCGAGGAAAAAGTTTGCAAAGAATGCAGGAATTTAAATGGCAGATTGAAGTCCTATCACCCTGCTCCTTGCACCCAAAGCCCACTGAAAAGAAGAATGATTTGGAGAAAACAAAAAAGAGCAATACCTCCATCTCTTATTAAACCAGAAAGTATACTGCCAAATTCTATAAAATATGACCTCAAACAAGAGAGAAGACAGAGCCCCGTGAGGAAGCAGTGTCCCGCCCAGCGGCACAGCTGGGAGGCCTACCCAGTGACTGACGGGGTCTGGGCTGAGTGCGGTCCGTGAAGGCATCGACACTTTCGAGTCCAGACCCAGTTCAGTGCCACAGAGCAGTGTGACCCCTGCCCAGCACCTCCCCCTCCCAGTACGGGGAGACTGGCAGCTGAGACGGAGAAGAAGGGAGGAAGGTAAAAGTTGCCGATTGCAGCTCTGGAGCCCTGCAGCCTACAGGCCTTTGCCGAGAGTTTTGGAACCCTTAGGGCTGAAATGCAGCTGTGTGCTCCTGGGAAAGAATGTGAAGGATTCAGGAAGAATGGGCTGGAAAGCACACACCCTAATCACTTCCCACATCACCTGCCTTGACTTTCCATCACCCTTCAGCCAGTAGCTGGCCTGCTCCAAGGGGGGTGATGGTCACAAAGAAACCATTGTAGGACTGAAAAAAAAAGGAAGAAATGTACATAAGGAGCATAAGCAGAATGCAAAAGAGCTTATGTCACAAGAGGAATTATTAAAAACAAAATAGTTCAAGCACACAGCTTTCCATGGGCTCAGAGAGATTGCAGGTGGTCTGACCTCTGAATAAGCTAAGAGAAGTCAAGGTGACTTAAAGAGGTTGTAAGACAACAAAGAAAATGAGTTGGAGGCACTCAGGGAAGAAGTGGAAGCAACAAATAAAAGACATTTAGAAATTAAAAAGACATACTGAAAATAAGAAAACAACCCATAGAATAAACAGAAACAGCACCGAGAAGGGCACATAGCAAACTCCTGGAGAAAAACACAAAAATCAGATGAAAAGAATACACATATAGAAGAATATATTCATTTCCTAGGGTTGCTCTAAAGAAGTACCACAAACTGAGCATCTTAATAGAAATTTATGCTCTTACAGTTCTGGAAGCCAGAAGTCTGAAATCCAGGTGTCAGCAGGATTGGCTCCTTCTGAGGGCTGGAGGGAGAAGCTGCCCAACGGCCCTCCCAGCTTCTGGTGATGGTTGGCAATGCTCGGCGTTTTGGGTTGGCACTTTCAACACTGTTCTCTGCCTCCGTCATCACATGCCATTCTTCTCTCTGTGTCTCTTATAAGGACATCAAGTCGTATTGGATGCGGGGCCTGCTCTAACCCAGTATGCCTCATCTTAACTAACTACACCTGCAGTGACTCTATTTCCTAATAATGTCACATTCTGGGGTACCAGGGGTTAGGATTTCAACATACCTGCAGGGACACAGTTCAGCCCATAACAAATAGTTATGGAAAAGACTAAAAGACACAGAGGACAGACCAGAGATACAACATTTGCAGGACTGGTGTTCCTAAAAAGAAAAATAAAACAAATGGAACAATAGTGAAAAATATTGTAACATAATAGGGAAATGCTTTCCTGAAATAAAGAGTTGAGTGTCAAAACACGAAACTGACTCAGAACCATCGGCATCAAGCGCAATATTCTAATGAAGTTTCTGAACTCCAAGGTTAAAGACAGAATCATTTGGGAATCCGGGTAAAAATCTTGAGTCACATGAATGAGGGAAATCAGGCTGGTTGCAGACTTCTCTCCAGACACATACCGTGCTAGGGTCACGTGACAACATCCACAAGGCCCCGAAGGATAGAAATTGTGACTTAAGGAATCTATACCCAGATACAGCTTCTTTCAGAGAGAAAAGGCCGCCAAAAAACATCCCCAAGCATCCAAGAATTTAGGGAAAGGGTGCCTCTTACTCCTTCTTGAAACAGTTGGGCAATAAAATCTAGTCAGTAAAGGGATTTCTCAAAATAAATAGCTCTGAAGTTGGTCACAGGGAACGTAGTACAGCATGGAGAATACAGTCAATGATTCTGTAACATCTTACTACGTTGATAAATAGTGAGGGCACTAGAGGGGGTGAGGATTTAATAATATGGGTAACTGTTGAACCACTGTGCTGTTTATTTGAAACCAACATAAGATTGTATATCAATGATCCTTTAATTTTAAAAAATGTTCAAAATCACACACAAAAATAGAGTGAAGAGTTGGCTATCTATTAAATGAAGTTTTTAGATAGTAAAAAAAAAAAAAAAAAGCTCTGAATGTAGAAGCCAGGGTAAGCCTATTGGTGATAAGACTGAATCCATTTAAATGTAGAAATAAATATCTTGGTGAATTTGGAGTATAGAACACAGTGTAAATGTCATAAACATCAACAATAAAACAATAATATTAATAGTACTAAAAAGAATTAAAAGAGGGAGGAGAGAAGAGGGACAAAGGATGAATGTATTAATTTCCTCATTTTTCTCAGCAAGAGTTGATAGATACTTTGGATAAAGTTGGAAAAATGTCATTTTTTAAATAACACAATCATTCCAATCTCATAATTGATATTTTACATAATCATGTTTCTTAACTTTAAAGGGCTTGAGAGAAACTATTATCACTTGTGGTAAAAAAGAATTTTATCTAAAATTTAGCAAATTTCTCATGTTCCAATATACTAATTTGTTTTTCAGGGTTTTATTTTGTATTAATTTTTAGATTTACAGAAAAATTGCAGAGTTCCCCATATATCCCAGCTCCCCCTAATGTCAACAGCTTGTCTAACCATGCCATATTTGCCGTAATCAAGTCCAGACTTTATTCAGAGTTCACCAATTTTCCCACTAATCTCCGTTCTCTGTTCCAGGATTCAATCCAGAACAGAACATTACATTAGTTGTTATGTCTCCCTCGTCTCGTCCAATTTGACAGTTTCTCAGGCTTTCCTTGTCTTTCATGACCTTGACACTTTTGAAGAGTCCTAGTCAGGTATTTCGTAGATCGCCCCTCAGTTAGAGTTCGTCTGAGCTTTTCTCATGGTGAGACGAAGACTACAGATTTTGGAGGCGAATAGCATGATAAGCAAAAATGCCCTTCTTGTGTCTATCAGGAGGTGTGTATCAACCTGACTTCGTCGTGACATTAACCTTGGTCACGTGGTTAAGGTGGGCCTTGCCGTGTTTCTCTGTGAAAACAAATTGTTTCTCCCCTTCCATACTCATTTGACAGAAGTGAGTCGCTGAGCACAGCCCTGACGCAAGTGTAGAGGAATTCATCTCCCCCTCCTAGAGGGAGGGGTATGAAGGAATTTGTGGACATATGTTAAAACCACCACAGTAATTAGCAAATACCTTTAGAGAAATACTTTGGGAACATTCATCTGTGGCTCTTGCCTCAAGTAATGACTATTTTTGTGTTCAGTTACCCTCATTCCTTCTATGTGTTTTATTTGAAATTCTCTAGGAGGAAAATTTGTCCCTTCTCCTTGATTTATTATTTAGTTAATCATTTGTTGATGTCAATATGGACTCGTGAATATTTATTTTATTCTTTGGGTTATAGCCAATACTATCATTATTTTGTTGCCCAGATTATTCCAGCCTTGGTCATTAGGAGCTTTATCAGGTTGGCTCCTTTTTTTAATTGAATTAACAATATTTTAGGACAGTTTTAGGTTTACAGAAGAATTGAATGGAAAATACAGAAAATTCCCATACACTCCTTCACCACCACCCCCACCTCCCCCAGTTTCCTCTATTATTAATATCTTGCATTAATGTGGTACATTTGTTACAACTGCTGAGTCAATATTGATGCATTATTTTTAGTTGAAGTTCATAGTTCACATCAGCATTCACTCTTTGTGTTGTACGTTCCATGAGTTTTGACAAATGTATGATGACACGTATCCACTATTACAATACCCTACAGAGTAGTTTTATTACCCTAAAAATCCCCTTGTGCTCTATTTTTCATCCTTTCCTCCTTCTAGCCCCAGGACTTTTTTATTGTCTCTGTAGTTTTGCCTTTTCCAGAATGTCATGTAGTTGGACTCATACAGTAGGTAGCCATCTCGGACTGGCTTCTCTCACTTAGCAGTATGCATTTAGGTCTCCTCCCTGTCTCTCTGTGGCTAGATGGCTCGTTTCTTTTCATTGCTGAGTAACATTCCCATGTTTGGATGTACCCCAGTGTCTTTACCCATCCACCTATCCATTCACCTACTGGAACTTCTTGATTGCTCCCAAGCTTTGCAAATTATGAATAAAGCTGCTGTAAACATTCATGTACAGGTTTTTGTGTGAACACAATTTTCAGATAAATTGGGTAAATGCCTAAGAGCACAATCACTTGATCATATAGTCAGATTGTTAAGCTTTGTAAGAAACCACCAAACTGTCTTCCAAAATGGTTGTAACAGTTTGAATTCCCACCAGGAATGAATGAGAGCTCCTGCTGCTCCGCATCCTCACCAGAATTTGGTGTTGGCGTTTTACATTTTACCATTCTGACAGTGTGTAGTGGTATTTCATTCTTGTTTTAATTTGCAGTTCCCTAATGACTTACGATGTTGAACATCCTGTGTCCTTTTCACATGCCTCCATACTTTTTTTTTTTTGGCAAGCACTTTTTCTTTTTGGCGCTACAAGATGCTCCAGGCTCATCTTATATCATCTCTCAGGCCTAGAATCAGCCATTTCTCCAGGGAGTCCCGGCTCCTTTTGTTGGAGAATGGTATTTAGAAGTCAAGATCTGGATGCTAGGTATGCTTAATGTTACTGGGATGTCACTGCTTCCAGGTCCTCTCTGTAGACAGAGCTAGGAAATATATGTTTACACACATAACTATATTTATCTCTGTATCTGCCTGTATATATACTATAATAAACATGATTTCATACTGACATCTTCACGGCAATCCAGCATTGCAACTTTCATTCAGGACTCCCCCCTTTACTCATTTGTAATTTCTTTCTCTGACAGTGAAAACCTTGGCTCTAATAATCTACACTTACTTGTTTTGGGGCTAGTATAGATGTAAAGCAGTTTTAGAATGGCTAACCTGCATCCCTGGGAAGCAAACTGATGTGAATACAGGCTCTGTGTACAGTGTTTCCTCTTTAGCCTTATACTATACAGTCAAAATACTGTTTTTCAAATTTGCTTAGGTCAGCTCCTTTTTCCCCCACTGAGTTTGTTTTTATGTTGTTAAAGTCAAGTAAAATCAAATGTAATACTTTTGATTTGAAAACAGGTTATTTGTTATCTCATATTATTAGAGTATACTTCTCTACTTTTCTATTATCTATCAATCCTTCTATCCATATGTATGCCTAAAGCAATGTGTGGAGTTATATTAATCAAATGTTAATCAAATGATGATGGGACTGAAGTGATTTTTTTGCATTATTTAGGTCTGTATTCTGTAATTCATTTTTATAATACACATATATATTATTTTTATAGGAAACAAAGAATTGTTCTCTAAATTCAGGGAGGACATGGTCAACAGGTGGAACACTGCTAAGCGGTAAAATCCCTATTGGGTTGAGTAACTAGAAGGTCATTCTTGAGCCTGATGAGAGCCATCTTCACTTTGGAAGAGTGAGGGGCAGGACCCAGACTGGCCGGATAGAGGAGTAACTGAAAGGCGGGTGATGAAGGTGGGTTCTTCTCAACGTGTGGCGTGCCTAGGAACCACCCAGAGCTTATTTAAACTCTTCCTGAGCCCCAACTACCGGGAGTTCAATTCAGCATGTCGAGGGTGGAGCAGAGAACTCGCTTTTCCACCACATTCCCAGGTGAGGCGGAGGCTGCCACTCCTCAGACCACACAGAGCCACACTGCAAGTCTCTTGAGAAGATTGCTTGGCTGTGAGGGAGGCAGGGGAGGACAGTGGAGGAAGTCGCTTTGTTTGGATTATTTTGTTATTGGTGTCTGTTTATTTTTTACCTGCACCTAGTAGTGCATAAGCCAAAACAAATTAGAGAATTACAAAAAGAAATAGACAAACCAATAAACTTAGTGGGAGATTTTAATACACCTTCCTCAGTAACTGATAGAGTGAAGTGGCAAAAAAAAACCCTCAAAAAGTAAGTAAATTACATGACTAACATGATTAACAAGCCATGCCTGATGTATACAGAAAAATACATGAAATAGTGACAGAATTATTTTCAAGGGCACATGGAATTTGCCAGAATGAGTCCATGGGGCCATAAAATAAGTTTCAAAAAATTTCCAAAGACTGACATAATACAGAGTACAGCCTGGTGTTTGACCATTGTGAAATTAATTATAGTAACAACGCTTTCAATTGTTTGGAATTTTTGTAAAATCCTTCTATTTCTTAACTTTTTATTTGGAAACAATTTCAGATTTACAAAAAAAAAGTTGCAGAAATAGAAATAGTGCAAAGGTCACTCAGATCCACTTGTGGAGCACTTTACTCCCACTGGTTTTATCACTCCCTCCCCCTAGCTCCCCACCAACACGCACTAGCAATTCCTCTGAGCTCTCAGCTGAGAGCAGCTCTGGCTTACTAGACATGCGAGTCCCTTGGAAGTGGATCCTCGGGTCTCCAGTTGAGCTGCACTCGTGTGTGTGTGTGTGTGTGTGTGTGTGTGTGTGTGTGTGTGTGTGTG
>JAQQAC010006904.1:2609100-2652845 GCA_029783875.1 Phataginus tricuspis | reverse complement strand
TGTGTGTGTGTGTGTGTGTGTGTGTGTGTGTGTGTGTGTGTGTGTGTATCCTATTATTCCTATTGGTTCCGTTTCTCCATAGAACCCTGGCTAATACAACCCTTCCTAATAGGACTAAATGTCCAACCTAATAGGACACTCAGGACCCCAATGAAACCGACAGGTGTTTGTAATGGGAGTAGTTCACCAGGCAAGAAGATGGAAAACAGGAAGCCCAGGCCTTGAGTGAGAAGAGGCATGAGCAACCTGGGCCATCAGGCAGGGCGGCTTCGGGTTGATGAGGACTTTCTCCTACTGGCTACTGCTGATTGTCTTTCAAATTTTACACTTCCCTGGTCTCCCAACACCCAACAGCCCCCCCGCAGTGCTCTGCCTCCCCTCCGTCAAGATCCCTGATCACACCAAATTGGCTTTGTCTCTTCCTCATCTGCCTCCCTGGGCTGGCTCAGTGCTTTGGGCGTCATGGTGTCCCTAGCACCTGGTCTTGCACATTCTGACACCCAGAAAGTGTTTGCTAACTGAACCGGTGTGTGAACGCAGGGCCTGATGGATGGGCCGCAGACTCTAAAGGGACTTGGATAACGGTGGAAATCCAGCACCCTCTCGGCCTCATTATTTCTGCCCTACCTCCAGAAGGTAAAATGGGAAGCCAGAAAAGCTAGAAGGCCTGCCCAGGTCACACAGCAGAGCAGCCCACGTGACTGAAACTGCAGGAGAAACAAGATCAAAGGGGATGTGGGAGGACAGTTGGAAGATGGCCAGAAGGCTGCCCGGAGATGTCCCAGTGCCCCACTGGGCCGGGGCAGACTCTCCTCTTCTCTCTTCTCCCATCTTCCCCCTCCACTGGCCGCAGGGAGCAGGCCAGCCCAGGGGCCGGAGGTGGCTGTCCCCGAACGTTTGGCAGCCTGTTAACTTAATCCTTGCCTGGCTTGAGGGGAGCTGGTTGTCACCTCATTTCCGAAGCAGCTTGGGGCTGCTGGGGAAACAGCTGGACTGGCCCAGCTGTATGGCCCCCTCTCCCCCGCCCCAAGCAAGTAGAAGGAAAAGGACAATTGAAAGGAAACCCAGAGGCAGGAAGGCGTTTTCCCAAGCCCTAACTGGGGCTGCCCTGGGAGGGGGAGGCGCCCTGAGGAAATCCCCTTCAATGGATGTTTATTTTAATGGGAGACAGCCCTGGGGGAGGGGAGGAGATGCTGGCGCTGGGCTCGCAGACGGGCCTTTGTGAGCTCCCCAGAGGCTGCCCACGGAGTGGGTGTGCCGAGGCCGAGGCAGACAGCAAGGCGGAGGTGCCGGTGCTGAAGCTTCCACCTCAGGGTGTGGGGGGAAGTGGGTGGAGGGCGCTTACTACCTGGCTCCTTCTGCACACCTCCAGCATCCCCTGGGGCCCTAGGGTGCTGTATGCTAGAGGCTGGGCTGGTGCTGACCGCCCTCAGGCAGTGGGGGTGTCAGTGGTAATGGGCATGGGGTAAACACAGGGGCTGCAGGGCGCGGGAGTAGCCCCGGGGGCACCGAGCAGAGAGCCTCCCTGGGGTGCCCAGGGGAAGGGGTTCTCAGGGGCCTGTCCTCACATCCAGGCAACGGCCAGGAAAGCAGCCACAGCCTCGGTGTCTGGAAACCCAGCTGGATACTGGGAGCCCCTCTCCCAGCTTCTGTGCCCCGGTGGGTCTCTGTCATCCTTGATCGAGCTGAGGACCCTCCCTGTGACCCTAAACATTCTTCAGGGCAACACTACTGTCCCTCCCACTCCCTCATTCAGTCCACAACTCCTTACCTTGAGGGGCGGTGGGGTTATCAAGCTCAAAGCTGACGCTTCATTCATTTGATTCATTCACTCAACAGATTTTCATGCAGCATCTCCTCTGTGCCAGGCACTGTTCTGGGTGCTGGGGATTTGTAATGAACAAGTTAGGAATCCCTGTCCTCGTAGAACATCTCTCTATGCGATGATAGAGATGATAAAGAAAGGACTAAAATACCTAGAATGTCAGGTATTGCTAAGTGCCGTGGAGAAAAATGAGGCCAGGGTGGTGGTGGGGTACTCGTTGCAGTGGCCATATTTCTCTTGATTCTAATGTTGAGAGGTGCATCTGTACAGGCCCAGATCTAAGTGAACTACAGGCTTTATCTTGCTCCATTCCCACCGCAGGCCTGAGGGTACCACACCTGCCAGCAATGACAGGCCACTGGAGTAGGGCTACCCCTCAGTCCTCACCTTCAGAGTCTGGCCTCGGGGGGAGACACACGAGGAAATGGGTCTCCTGCAGCCATCCAGTGAGGCCCACCTGGGGGCCTGAGCACAGCTCTGCTTTGACTCACACCTCGGGGGCCTTCACTGATAAGGGGTCTTGCGGAGTATGTGGCTCTTGTCTGCCGAGGACCCAGCACTGACCACGTCCCAAGCCTCGTAGGGATCCCCCTGCCCGTGGTTCGCAGCTACGCAAGCCATGAGCTCAGGAGAAAGAACACTGGAGGGGAGTCAGGAGGCCTGGGTTCCAGCTTGGCCCCCCATCCCTGGGCTCACCTGTCTTAGCAATCTGGGGTCCCTTTACCTCTCTCTGTCTCTCTCCTGGTCTGTGGAGGAAGGAGTTTGGCCCAGTTGATCCCTGAGGCCCTGCAGGGTCTACAGCTTGGTTTTCCCATCGGCGTGGGATGCTTTAGCACTGACTGTACCCCTGGGACAAGACATGACAGCCTCTCCCATGAATCCAGATTCAGGAGGAGCATGTGGTTCTTGACAGTAAACTGAAGGCTAGAGAAGGAGGGAGGCTGATTTTTCACTGGGGTACTACCAATTAAAAAACTAAATAAAAATTTTTAACTTAAGCCTTTCCACATTTCCTCCTTTTCCAGGAACATCAAGACTGCTTGGGAAAATAAAGGCAGCGATCTACCCTGGGGTCTGCCTTGCTGACACCCCTTAGGGCCTGACGCGCAGCAGGAGCTACCACCAGCACCCTCTGCACTCGCCCTCCTGAGCCTGGGCTCAGCTGCCTTCCCCACGTACACACCTGCTGGGGGCAAGCCCAGAGCTGGGATACAGACGCCTTGCTTGATTCCTCTCAGAAACCCCCTCCCACGCATAGATGTGCGTGTGCTTGCACACACACAGGCACACACAGATACACACACATGCCGACATATACATACACACATGCATTCACACAGACACACGTAGACACACAGACACACATACTCCCACCCCACCCTCTGGGGTGCTTTACACATCCCTTAGCCAGTGATTAAGACATATTTGCTAAATAATAAATGAGTGCAAACTCTCAGATCCAGGAAACCAGAGAGCCCAGCTGGGCCTTGCCTGTCTGCAGCTCCCTGGCCTCCCAAGCTGCCTGCAGTCTGCTCAGAGGGGGAGACCCTGCAGAGCTGGAGCATAGGGCAGGAAGAAACCGCAGAGCTGGTGGTCTCCCTGGGGCTGGCCATGACGTTTCCTTTGCAAATTTCAATACTGGGAAGCTGGCACTGAGTGGGGATATCTCGGGAGAAGCAGAAAATGAAGACGGAGCTCTGTCCTGGGAGGGGCTTCTGAGAGTATTGCTCTGGCCTGGCCTGGGAATGTCTCTGATTCCCGGGCTCCTCCTTCCCCCAGTGGACTCCCCACCCCCAGTTTGGGTGAGCACTCTGGGTGCAGACCAGTCAGCACCTAGGTGTAGAGGCTAGCAAGCCTTCAGTCATGTCTCCTGTGGTCTGGCCACCAGGTCCAGCTGAGCTGCTCCCCTGCTTCATTTGAACTTGATTCTCTCCAGATGTGATGAGGTACACAGGGAGAAACCATCCACCCACGTCTATCCTGCCTGGGGCACCTCTCTAGAGTGAGCAGCTCCCAGTTGGGCTGGCTGGGGGGGGGGGGCGGGGGAGGGCGGGGGGGGGGGCGTGGACTGAGCATCAGTGTTGCTGAGATGACTTGCCGAGGGCAGGCAAGGCCCAGTTCTGGCCCCAGACAGTGTCCCCTGCCTGCACCTGAGCCTCAAGACCACTGCTGCCCCCAGAGGCACAGGTGGAAGGGAAGGTTCAAGATGGAAGTTGTAGGCACCAAGCTTCCAAATCAGATTCCTGGTGGGGGAGGAGGTGAGGAAAGGGGCGCATCTAAGACAGAAAATTCTACCCAGCCCTGGAAGGCCCCCGAGGAATCATCCTAACTAGTGGTTTACAATTTGGAGTTTTGTGCACCCAGTTAAAAATTACAAAAATAGAAGGGGAGTTTCTGACAAGGTTACCATTACCAGCCCTTATTTCATAACAGAAATAGCAGTCTTTAATGTCAAAAATGTAAAGAGAACGTGGCCATGATTTCGAGACAATGGGCAGCTCTCTACATGGAAAACTGGGCTTTCTGGAAGGCTCAGTATACAATGCTTGTTCTTCTCATTCGGTGCCAAACACCTCATCGGTGACTAGCTCTAGTGGGCAGCATGTTGTTGGGACAATGTAGAAACTGAAGCCCAGAAAAGAAGTGATGTCAGAGGTCCCGTCCTGAGTGGGCAGCACAGTGGATTCTGAGTTCAGGGCTCTTTCCACGACGTTGATTCCTCAGAACTAGGCAGAGCCTGGAGGGATGGGGGCCTGGTCCCTGCTGGAAGCCTGGAAGGGTGGCTGTGCCTAGAGCCCTGGGAATGGGGAGCTGGGGACCCACCTCTTCTCAGCTTCCCACAGTCCCTTGGGACCCAGTGTGTAGCTTCAAACACTTGCCTTCTGCCCAGCAGCCAACAGTTCCTCTGGGAACGCTCTGTGCCCTCAGCTGCCAGCAATCCTGGCATGATGTTTCTCTGGTGCCAGGAGGGAGGGTGTCATGTGTTCCCCATATGCCACTGGGGTGGGAAGTTTACACTGAACAGCTGAGCTGGCTTCTCCTACTTCTTCCTCCAGCAGGATTCTCTGCCTCTCTTCTTTGTCTTCCTCAAGAGATCTCCTACTCCTGACCAAGGAGGAGATAAAATGGGATGTTTTATTTGCAGAGCTCATATTCTTTCCAAAGCAGGTCCACATTCATTGGTTTCAATTAAACAAGTAACATATATGAGGAACATGGAAGTTCCTGTGGCCAGGATCCTTACCTGACCCTAAGCTACTGATGATGTAATTGGCCTACTGCTAGGTTACTTCTCCCATTACCTGTTAGCAATGAGCTATTATTGACCAAGTCACTATATAAAGAGCTCCACCCAGTGCTCTGGGTGGAGGCAGAGACTGAGGTGGATTGTGGGCCTGCAGACTGCTGGATGCAGACATGATTCCAGTCCTTGACCCACCGCTGTGAGAATAAAGCTGGGCATAAATCCTTTTACCCCAAGAACATTCCATTGTCATTTCTTGGTCCCACTGAATCCATAGTGAATTTGCCTGGTGCCGGAGTCCTGCTCCAGCGGGTCCAGGGGTCCCCGAAGGGTGAACTGCATTGGTGAGTGAGTGAGGACACAGATGCTAGCAAAGATGCTAAGCTGCCTGTTTATTGACAGAAACTTCAAGCATTATATTAGGATTGGTTGCATAAAGTCATCATAAAATCATCATAAAACATGCGTTATTAGGTAATTTATGGCATAATCTGCTTCTCGGCATGTTCCCCTGCTTTCCCAAGCGTGAAAGGTCATCATGGTCTTTTCCCTCAAGATTTTTCTGCTGCCCCTTTACTTAGATTCTAATCTCAGGTTAAATTTCTACAAGGCAACACAATGTCTTTTGATGCGCCTTAAAACTTGTTTATACTAGGAAAAGTCATCTTAAAATTGGTCTTTCCATCTTCCCATCTCTTCCCTTCTCCCTCCATCCCTTCCCCCACCCGCATTTCGTTCGCCTAGGCACCCAGCCCTCCTCCCATCCTCCTATCTCTCCATCTTACTGAGGGCTCTCCAGGAACCGGGCACTGCTACTGTGTCCCCTCAGGGGGCCTGCAGGCTACATACTGTAGCATCTCCATAAATGTTTGTTGAATGGACCCAGTGGCACCCGTGCCTTTCAGAGCTTACACTACAGTGGGAGTGACGTCCACTAAGTCTGCAACTGGGCCTGGTCTGTGCTTGGGAAGCAGGTAGAGAAACACTGGAAGGACCCGGCTTCTGTGAGTACTTACAGTGAGCCGGGAGCCGCACACGCGCACTCTCTTTGTTCCTCATAGCGTTTCTATGAGGAAGATGTGATGTCCCCCCATTTTGCTACTAAGCAACTGTGCCCAGAGGCTCTAGCATGGGAAGAAAATCGGAGTGCACCTCTGCCCCACCATCAGTTCCACTTTGGGGATCGAGTGTGTGGTGCCTTTTCTGGTTTGACTATAAACCCCTCCTGCGGCAAATCCTATGTTTCACCAAACACGGCCCACGCTTCAAGGCTTGATATGTTTTCTCCTGCTTGTTCCCCCATCCTGATACATCCTAGTCATCTTCTCTACCGGAAGAAATCCTACCCACTCTCCAACACTCGTCCCCTGTGATGCCTCCCTCGGGAGGCCTTCCAAGATTACCCCCGCCTCCATTTACTTCAGTGAGGCCAATCATTGCCTTCCCGCCCGCACAAAACTTGACTGATTTCCCCTCACACACACTGCATTCTCCACCCTGTCTGAAGCTGTGTAGAGTGAGGGATTGTGCATCTGTCTTCTCCTTCTGAGCTCTGCAAGTGGGTTGGGGACCTGCTGAGTCACCTTTGTCCCCCCACCACATATAACCTAACACCAGAACATGCAGAATGGACAAGCAATAAATATAGTCGAACCAGATTCATAACCAGGGGTGATATTAAAACTATTTACCAACCAGCAGAGCATGGAAAACAACCAGTCAGAAAAGAAAGAAACAAAAGAGCCTCATCCTGTCTGTAATTTCCGGGGGCTCAACCTGTGGCCCAGCAGCTCCGGGCCTGATGATTCAGGGGAAGGGCTTGTAAAAGGCCATTTTTGCAGCCCTATGGGGGATTCAGGCTGGCTTTTCAGAAAGATGTGACTGGAGTCTGGGGCTGGGGAAGCCATCACTGGGGCCTCCACACAAGCTCCACACCCCGATAGCCACCCTCCAAGGACAGTCTCCATGAGCAACCAGGAAGTTGGGAAACCTGGTATCTCCTGTATCCCTTGTAAAGGGGTATGCTTTGTGCTAACGCAAGTTAGCTGTAACTTTGGACAGATTTACCTATAGGTATATTTGGTTTTATCTGAGTGTCCAGCCCAGCTCTCTGTGGAACCCCATGACACAGCTCTGCCTGTATGCTCATGAGTCCTGCTACCCACAGACCCACTTAGAGAACCCCCAAAACACTGGCCTTCAACATCTGTCTGTTTGAAGGTAGACAATGCCCTGCAGCCATAGAGTTCCATTAGCCAACTGTTCTACAGCCAGAGCCCCAGGTAGGAAGGGGCGCTGGAGCCTGGAAGCAGGGAAGGGGAGAAGAAAATGGGGGATAGCAGCCCCAATCCACCCCAGCTGTTCAAACATCCAGGCCCCCTCTCTCTGCCTTCCAAAGTCCCCAGTCAGCACTCAGCCTGACCCACAGCCACCCTGGGTCCCTGCAGTAAACACCTTGCAGGTATTTTTTTCCAGCCGACAGGAGGCTTCTCTCTAAACGTCAGAGGTTAGACAGGTACCAGCCCTGGAGAAGCCACCAGGGCTGGACAGAGCATGAAATGGAAAGAGCGGCCCTGCTGAGCTCAGAGGCAAGCATAGGAAAGAGCATGAAAGGAGGTGATAGACTAGGGGTGTCGGCTGCAGCCACCACCCCATCTCACTGTTCCCATGTTCTCACCTCTAGCTGCTGTTCACACTGGCTTCTCCTTCTATGCCTTCTCTTGAGTATCAAAATTTGGCCCATTTTCAAGGCCCTCAGGAAAGTACTTCCAGATGGGAAGCATCCCTCCAACCTCATTGTTTCCTGGGACACCGGGTCATTTTCTGCCTCATATGGTGGATATGGATGCGGGTAAGGCCTGCCTTCCTGCAACCCTTGAGGCCAAGGTGTGAACTGAGTCCTGCCATGGAATCCGAAGAGGATGCCTACCCCAGGGCCATGGGGAGGAGCAGGAGGAACTAATATTTCCTAACTTAGGAACTTTGCACTCGCTAATACTTTCCTGACTTCGCTCCTTCGTCCTCACACCGATGCGTTGAAGAAGGCACTGCTTTCCACATTTTACGGATGAGGCAATTATTGTAAACACTATCGTTTTTATTATTTCCATTTTCTAATAGTACTGGGACATAGAAACAAAATGGATCTTTCTATAACGATTTTGTAGCCAGCTACCCTGTTAAATTCTCTTGTTAATCCTAACACTTTATCTGTGAAGTCCTTTGGGTTATCCATGCAACAATGACATCATTTGCAAGTATTTATTATTTTTTCTTTCTTTCCAGTATTTATATCCTTTGATCTTTTTAAAATTTTGTTTTATCTTATTTTCTGTCTTACTGTGCTGGCTGGGACCTCCAATATAATTCTGCCTAAGAGTGGTATTAGCAGGCATCTTTGTCTCGTGCCTGATTTTAAAGGGAATGAGTTCAGTCTTTCCTCATATGCTTTAATGTTTGCACCAGAGTTTCTGTAGATACTGCTCACTAGGCTAAAGAAATATTTCTTCCTAGTTTTCTAAGAGTCTTTTCGTGAATGGATGTTGAAATTTATTACAGACTTTTTTCTGCATCTGTTGAGATTATTATATAGCATCTGTCCTTTGATTTGCCAAATGTGGTGAATTACATAAATTTCGTTTCCAAAGTCAAACCAACTTTGCATTCCTAGGATGAACTGATTCTGTTATGACATGTCATCATTTTTGTTCACTAGAAAATTCAGTTTGCTAACATTTTGCCTGGAGTTTTGTCTCTATGTTCACTAGTGAGGTAGTTAGCTTTTTCATCGTGTTGTGTCTGGCTTGAGTATTAAAGTTTTACTCATCTCATAAAAGTGAGCTGGTAATTATCTTATTTTTTCTGACCTCTAGAATATTTTGTGTGAGACTGGAATTATCTGATACTTGACTGTTTGATAGAATTTGTGTGTAAAGCTGTCTGAACCTGGTGTTTTCAATTGTGGAAAGTCTGAAACTTCAGATTCAGTTTCTTTCCTTTTTTTATATAACAATTTTTTAATTAAAGTATTATTGATATACACTCTTATGAATGTTTCACATGGAAAACAATGTGGTTACTACATTCACCCATATTATCGCGTCCCCGCGATACCTGATTGCAGTCACTGTCCATCAGTGTAGTAAGATGCCACAGAGTCACTACTTGTTTTCTCTGTGCTACTCTGTCTTCCCCATGATCCCCCCACACCAGATGTACTAACCATAATACCCCTCAATCTCCTTCTCCCTCGGTCCCCACCTGTTCTCCCCCACCCCTCCCCTTTGGTAACCGCTAGTCCCTTCTTGGAGTTTGTGAGTCTGCCGCTGTTTTGTTCATTCAGTTTTCCTTCGCTGTTATACTTCACAAATGAGGGAAGTCATTTGGTACTTGTCTTTCCTTGTCTGGCTTGTTTCACTGAGCATAATACCCTCCAGCTCCAACCATGTTTTCACAAATGGTAGGATTTGTTTTCTTCTTATGGCTGAATACTATTCCATTGTGTGTATGTACCACCTCTTCTTTATCTATTCATCTACTGATGGACACTTAGGTTGCTTCCATATTTTGGCTATTGTAAAAAGTGCTGCAATAAACATAGGGGTGCATATGTCTACTTGAATCTGAGAAGTTGTATTCTTTGGGTAAATTCCAAGGAGTGGGATTCCCGGGTCAAATGGTATTTGTATTTTTAGTTTTTTGAGGAACCTCCACATTGCTTTCCACAATGGTTGAACTAGTTTACATTCCCACCAGCAGTGTAGGAGGGTTCCCCTTTCTCCACATCCTTGCCAGCATTTGTTGTTCTTAGTCTTTTCGATGTTGGCCGTCCTAACTGGTATGAGGTGATATCTCATTGTGATTTTAATTTGCATTTCCCTGATAATTAGTGATGTGGGCATCTTTACATGTGCCTGTTGGCCAACTGAATTTCTTCTTTAGAGAAGTGTCTGTTCATATTCTCTGCCCATTTTTTATTCAGGTTATTTGCTTTTTGTTTGTTGAGGTGCATGAGTTTTTTTATATATTCTGGATGTTAACCCCTTGTCAAATATGTCGTTTGCAAATGTATTTTCCCATACTGGAGGATGTCTTTTTGTTCTGATGATTGTATCCTTGGCTGTACAGAAGATTTTTAGCATGATGTAGTACCACTTGTTCATTTTTGCTTTTGTTTCCCTTGCCCTGGGAGATGCATTCAGGAAAAAGTTGCTCATGCTTATATTCAGGAGATTTTTGCCTATGTTGTCTTCTAAGAGTTTTATGGTTTCATGACATACATTCAGGTCTTTGATCCATTTTGAGTTTACTTTTATGCATGGGGTTAGACAATAATCCAGTTTCATTCTCTTGCATGTAGCTGTTCAGTTTTGCTAATACCAGTTGTTGAAGAGGCTGTCATTTCCCCATTGTATATCCATGGCTCCTTTATTGTATATTAATTAACCAAATATCGTTGGGTTTATATCTGGGCTCTGTAGTCTGTTCCACTGATCTGTGGGTCTGTTCTTGTGCAAGTACCAAATTGTCTTGATTACTGTGGCTTTGTAGTAGAGCTTGAAGTCAGGGAGCACAATCCCCCCAGCTTTATTCTTCCTTCTGAGGATTGCTTTGGCTATTCAGGGTCTTTTGCAGTTTCATATGAATTTTAGAACTATTTGCTCTAGTTCATTGAAGAATGCCGTTGGTATTTTGATAGGAATTGCATTGAACCTGTAGATTGCTTTAGGTAGGATGGCCATTTTGACAGTACTAATTCTTCCTATCCATAAGCATGGGATCTGTTTCCATTTAATGGTATCTTCGTTAATTTCTCTCATGAGTGTCTTATAGTTTTCAGAGTATAGGTCTTTCACTTCCTTCATTAGGTTTATTCCTAGGTACTTTATTCTTTTTGACACAATTGTGAATAGAATTGTTTTCCTGATTTCTCTTTCTGCTAGTTCATTGTTAGTGTATGGGAATGCAACAGATTTTTGTGTATTAATTTTGTAAGCTGAAACTTTGTTGAATTCATATATTAGATCTAGTACGTTTGGAGAGGATTCTTTAGGGTTTTTTGTGTACAATATCATGTCATCTGCAAACAGTGGCAGTTTAACCTCTTCTTTGCTATCTGGATGCCTTTTATTTCTTTGTGTTATCTGATTGCCGTGGCTAGGACCTCCAGTACTATGCTGAATAAAAGTGGGGAGAGTGGGCATCCTTGTCTTGTTCCTGATCTTAGGTGAAAATCTTTCAGCTTCTTGCTGTTAAGTATGATGTTGGCTGTGAGTCTGTCATATATAGCCTTTATGATGTTGAGGTACTTGCCCTCTATACCCATTTTGTTGAGAGTTTTTATCATGAATGGATGTTGAATTTTGTCAAATGACTTTTCAGCATCTATGGAGATGGTCATGTAGTTTTTGTCCTTTTTTTTGTTGATGTGGTGGATGATGTTGATGGATTTTCGAATGTTGTACCATCCTTGCATCCCTGAGATGAATCCCACTGGATCATGGTGTATGATTCTCTTGATGTATTTTTGAATTTGGTTTGATAATATTTTGTTGAGTATTTTTGCATCTATGTTCATCAAGGATATCGGTCTGTAATTTTTTTGTGTGGGATTTTTGCCTGGTTTTGGTATTATAGTGATACTGACTTCATAGAATGAGTTTGGAAGTAGGCCCTCCTCTTACATTTTTTGGAAAACTTTAAAGAGAATGGGTATTATGTCTTTTCAGTATGTCTGATAAAATTCAGTGGTGAATCCATGTGGCCTAGGGATTTTGTTCTTGGTATTTTTTGTTTACTGATTCGATTTCGTTGCTGGTAATTGGTCTGTTTAGATTTTCTGTTTCTTCCTTGGTCAGTCTTGGAAGGTTGTACTTTTCTAGAATGTTGTCCATTTCTTCTAGGTTATCCAGCTTGTTATCATATGGTTTTTCATAGTATTCTCTAATAATTATTTGTATTTCTGTGGGGTCCATCATGATTTTTCCTTTCTCATTTCTGATTCTGTTTATGTGTGTAGATTCTCTTTTTCTCTTAATAAGTCTGGCTAGTGCTTTATCTATTTTGTTTATGTTCTCAAAGAACCAGCTCTTGGTTTCATTGATTTTTTTCTATCGTTTTATTCTTCTCAATTTTATTTATTTTTCTCTAATCTTTATTATGTCGCTCCTCCTGCTGAATTTGGGCCTCATTTGTTCTTCTTTTCTAGTTTCAATGATTGTGACTTTAGACTATTCATTTGGGATTGTTCCTCCTTCTTTAAATAGGCCTGGATTGCTATATACTTTCCTCTTAGAACTGCCTTCACTGCATCCCACAGAAGTTGGGGCATTGTGTTGTTGTTGTCATTTGTTTCCATATATTACTTGATCTCTGTTTTAATTTGGTCATTGATCCATTGATTATTTAGGAGCATGTTGTTAAGCCTCCATGTGTTGGAGTGCCTTTTGGGTTTTCTTCGTACAATTTATTTCTAGTTTTATACCTTTGTGATCTGAGAAGTTGGTTGGTAGAATTTCAATCTCTCTGAATTTGCTGAGGCTCTTTTTGTGGCCTAGTATGTGGTCTGTTCTGGAAAATGTTCCAGGTGCACTTGAGAAGGATGTGTATCCTGCTGCTTTTGGGTATAGAGTTGTGTAGATGTCTGTTAGGTCCATCTGTTCTAGTGTGTTGTTCAGTGCCTCTGTGTCCTTACTTATTCTCTGTCTGGTTGGTCTGTCCTTTGGAGTGAGTGGTGTGTTGAAGTTTTCTAAAATGAATGCATTGCATTCTTTTTCCTCCTTTAATTCTGTTAGTATTTGTCTCACATATGTCGGTGCTCCTGTGTTGGGTGCATAGATATTTATAATGGTTATATCCTCTTGTTGGACTGCCCCCTTTATCATTATGTAATGTCCTTCTTTATCTCTTGTTACTTTCTTTGTTTTGAAGTCTATTTTGTCTGATACAACTACTGCAACACCTGCTTTTTTCTTCCTATTGTTTGCATGAAATATATTTTTTCATCCCTTCACTTTTAGTCTGTGTATGTCTTTGGGTTTGTGGCGAGTCTCTTGTAAGCAGCATATGGGTGGTTCTTGCTTTTTTATGCATTCTATTACTCTGTGTCTTTTGATTGGTGCATTCAGTCTATTTATATTGAGGGTGATTATCAATAGATATGTACTTATTGCCATTGCAGGCTTTGGATTCGTGGTTACCAAAGGTTCAAGGGTAGGTTCTTTACTATCATCTGCTAACTTTAACTCACTTCTTATGCTATTATAAATACAGTCTGATGATTATTTCTCTCCCTTCTTATTCTTCCTCCTCCATTCTTTATATGTTAGGTGTTTTATTCTGTAATCTTTTGTGTTTCCTTTGACTGCTTTTGTGGATAGTTGATTTTATTTTTTGCCTTTAGTTAGTATTTGGTTGGTCTGCTTTCTTTGCTGTGATTTTATTTTCTCTGGTGACATCTATTTAGCCTTAGGAGTACTTCCATCTAGAACAGTCTCTTTAAAATACCCTGTAGAGGTGGTTTGTGGTAGGCAAGTTCCGTCAACTTTTGCTTATGTGGAAATTGTATAATCCCCCTCACAAATTTAAATGATAATCTTGCTGGATACAGTATTCTTGGTTGAAGCCCTTCTGTTTCATTGCATTAAATATATCATGCCATTCTCTTCTGGCCTGTAAGGTTTCTGTTGAGAAGTCTGATGATAGCCTGATGGGTTTTCCTTTGTAGGTGATCTTTTTCTCTCTCTGGCTGCCTTTAATACCCTTTGATCCTTTGATCTTTGATCTTTGCCATTTTAATTATTATATGTCTTGGTGTTGTCCTCCTTAGGTCCCTTGTGTTTAGAGATCTGTGGGCTTCCATGGTCTGAGAGACTATTTCCTCCCCAGCTTGGGGAAGTTTTCAGCAATTATTTCTTCAAAGACACTTTCTGTCCCTCTTTCTCTCTCTTCTTCTTCTAGTATCCCTATAATGTGAATATTGTTCCTTTTGGATTGGTCACACCATTCTCTTAATATTATTTCATTCCTAGAGATCCTTTTCTCTCTCTCTGCCTCAGCTTCTCTGTATTCCTGTTCTCTGATTTCTATTTCATTAAGTCTCTTGCACCTCATCCAGTCTGCTCTTAAGTCCTTCTTTTGATTGTTTCATTTTTGTTATCTCCCTCTGGACTTCATCCCTTAGCTCTTGCATATTTCTCTGCAGGTCCATCAGCATGGTTATGACTTTTATTTTTAATTCTTTTTCAGGAAGATTAGTTATACCTTTCTCTCCAGGCCCTCTCTCTGGGGTTGTTTGGGTGATTTATGACTGGACCAGATTCTTTTGCCTTTTCATGGCAATAGAAGTGATTGCCAGCAGGTGGCACGTGTGTCAGCTGGGAGAACAAAGTCCCTTCCTGCTTGCTGTTTGCCTTGCACTTTCCTGCTGCCCGTGCCAGTTACCAGTACACAGGGAGCAGTCTCTGGGTTAATTCCCTGAGCTGCCATGGGCAGGTGGCCCTCGGGATAGCCTACGGCACTGCCGGTGGTCACAGACACACCAGGTGTGTTCTCCTGCAAGAATGGCACCCCTTTGTGCCTTCTGAACCTTGCACTGGCTTTCTCTGCCTGTGCCGGGCAGCTGCGTGCTGGCAGCAACCTCTGTGTCTGTCCCTGTTAGCTGTGCACTGGGAGAAGACTCTGTGTGGTTGTTGTGGTTGGGGCTGCTCCCTGGCTGCTCCACAGCAGTGGCAGGTCGGCTGGTTTGCTTGCAGCGCTGGCGGTGGGGGGAATGAAGGGCAGGCTGCTTATTGCCATGAGGGGCTTCAGAGCTGCCTTGCCACCCAGGGGGTTAGGGCGCCTGAAGTTCCTTAAGATTCCCAGCCTGCTGGGCTGAGTGCATTGGGATGATTTTGTCCACCTGTTAAACCCTTGTCCCTTGAAGATTTTTTTTTTAATAATTTATTTTGGTATCATTAATCTACAATTACATGTGCAATATTATGGTTATTAAACTACCCCCTTCATCAGGTCCCCCCCACCAACCCCATTACAGTCACTGTCCATCAGCATAGTGAGATGCTATAGAATCACTACTTGTCTTCTCTGAGTTGTACAGCCCTCCCCATGGCCCCCCAACATTACATCTGCTAATCGTAATGCCCTCTTTTCCCCCTTGTCCCTCCCTTCTCACCCATCCTCCCCAGTCCCTTTCTCTTTGGTAACTATTAGTCTGTTCTTGGGTTCTGTGAGTCTGCTGCTGTTTTGTTCCTTCAGTTTTTTTCTTTGTTCTTATACTCCACATATGAGTGAAATTATTTGATATTTGTCTTTTTCCACTTGCCTTATTTCACTGAGCATAATACCCTCTAGCTCCATTCATGTTGTTGCAAATGGTAGGATTTGTTTTCTTCTTATGGCTGAATAGTATTCCATTGTGTATATGTACTACCTCTTCTTTATCCATTCATCTACTGATGGGCACTTAGGTTGCTTCCATTTCTTGGCTATTGTAAATGGTCCTGCACTAAACATAGGGGTGCATATGTCTTTTTCAAACTGGGCTGCTGCATTCTTAGGGTAAATTCCTAGGAGTGGGATTCCTGGGTCAAATGGTATTTCTTTTTTTTTTTTTTTACAATTTATTTTGGTATCATTAACCTACGATTACATGAGCAGTATTGTGGTGATTAAACTACCCCCTTCATCAGGTCCCCCCACCAACCCTATTACAGTCACTGTCCAACAGTGTAGTGAGATGAGAATCACTACTTGTCTTCTCTGAGTTGTACAGCCCTCCCCGTGCCCCCCAACATTACGTCTGCTAATCGTAATGCCCCTTTTACCCTCTTATCCCTCCCTTCCCGCCCTTCTTCCCCAGTCCCTTTCCCTTTGGTAACTATTAGTCTGTTCTTGGGTTCTGTGAGTCTGCTGCTGTTTTGTTCCTTCAGTTTTTTTCTTTGTTCTTATACTCCACATATGAGTGAGATCATTTGATACTTGTCTTTTTTGGCTTGGCTTATTTCACTGAGCATAATACCCTCTAGCTCCATCCATGTTGTTGCACATGGTAGGATTTGTTTTCTTCTGATGGCTGAATAGTATTCCATTGTGTATATGTACCACTTCTTCTTTATCCATTCATCTACTGATGGACACTTAGGTTGCTTCCATTTCTTGGCTATTGTAAATAGTGCTGTGATAAACATAGGGGTGCATATGTCTTTTTCAAACTGGGCTGCTGCGTTCTTAGGGTAAATTCCTAGGAGTTGGATTCCTGGGTCAAATGGTATTTCTATTTTGAGTTTTTTGAGGAAACTCCATACTGCTTTCCACAATGGTTGAACTAATTTGCATTCCCATCAGCAGTGTAGGAGGGCTCCCCTTTCTCCACATCCTCGCCAACATTTGTTGTTGTTTGTGTTTTGGGTATTGGCCATCTTCACTGGTGTGAGGTGATATCTCATTGTGGTTTTAATCTGCATTTCTCTGATGACCAGCGATGTGGAGCATCTTTTCATGTGCCTGGTTTCTGCCTGGTCATGGCTTTGTATCTTACCCTTTTCGTGAGATGCTGAGTTCTCACAAATGTAGATTGTTGGCCTACTGTTGGCCATCTGAATTTCTTCCTTGGAGAAGTGTCTATTCATGTCCTCTGCCCATTTCTTAATTGGATTGTTTGCTTTTTGTTTGTTGAGGTGCGTGAGTTCCTTATATATTTTGGGTGTCAACCCCTTATCAGATACGTCATTTATGAATATATCTCCCATACTGTAGGATGTCTTTTTGTTCTACTGATGGTGTCCTTTGCTGTACAGAAGCTTTTCAGCTTGATATAGTCCCACTTGTTCATCATTGCTTTTGTTTCCCTTACCTGGGGAGATATGTTCATGAAGAAGTCACTCATGTTTATGTCCAAGAGATTTTTGCCTATGTTTTTTTCTAAGAGTTTCCTTGAAGATTTTTAAAGTGCCAGCTTTTCTTTTGTCCCAGGGGAGCCAGCTGTGGGGACCTGCCCACCGTCTGCATCTCGGATTGAACTTTTCCATTTTTCTAATATCCAGTACACCATGCAATGTGTGTCTGTGCTCCCGGTGCAGATTACTAGGGCTGGTTATTTAGCAGTCCTGTGCTTCCACTCCCTCCCTACTCTGACTCCTTTCCTCCAGCCAGTGAGCTGGGGTCGGGGGAGCGCTTGGTTTCTGCCTGGTCACGGCTTTGTATCTTACCCTTTTCGTGAGATGCTAAGTTCTTGCAAATGTAGATGAAGGCTGACTGTTGTACTGTATCTTCTGGTCTCTTTTTTAGGAATAGCTGTATTTGCTGTATTTTCAAGAATATATATGGTTTTGGGAGGAGATTTCTCCTGCCCTACTCATGCCGCCATCTTGAGCACCTCATGATCCATTGGTTATTTAGGAGCATGTTGTTAAGCCTCCATGCGTTTGTGGGATTTTTCATCTTCTTTCCATAATTTATTTCTAGTTTCATACCTTTGTGATCTGAGAAGCTGGTTGGTAGAATTTCAATCTTTTTAAATTTACAGATGCTCTTTTTGTGGCCTAGTGTATGATCTATTCTTGAAAATGTTCCATGTGCACTTGAGAAGAATGTGTATCCTGCTGCTTTTGGGTGGAGAGTTCTGTAGATGTCTGTTAGGTCCATCTGTTCTAATGTGTTGTTCAGTGCCTCTGTCTCCTTACTTATTTTCTGTCTGGTTGATCTGTCCTTTGGAGTGAGTGGAGTGTTGAAGTCTCCTAAAATGAATGCAGTGCATTCTATTTCCCCCTTCAATTCTGTTAGTATTTGTTTCACTATTTAGGTGCTCCTGTTTGGGCGCATAGATATTTATAATGGTATATCCTCTTGTTGGACTGACCCCTTTATCATTATGTAATGTCCTTCTTTGTCTCTTGTGACTTTGTTTTGAAGTCTATTTTGTCTGATACAAGTACTGCAATGCCTGATTTTTTCTCCGTATTAGTTGCATGAAAAATCTTTTTCCATCCATTCAGTTTTAGTCTGTGTATGTCTTTGGGTTTGAAGTGAGTCTTTTGTAGGCAGCATATAGATGGGTCTTGTTTTTTTATCCATTCAGTGACTATGTCTTTTGGTGCATTCAGACCATTTATATTTAGGGTGATTATCAATAGGTATGTACTTTTTGCCAAGATTCAGTTTCTTTTGTGGTTATAGAACTATTTAGATCAGGGGTTCTATGCGCACAACTTTAGAGGACAACAATTCATATCATATTTTTTCTGGTGCCAATTTTTAAGTTTTATTTTTCTAAGAATTCATGCATGTCATACAATTTTAATATGTATTTGGAGAAACTTTGTAGTATCTTCTGATTATTTGAGCAGCTTAATTGAAACTGATAGAA
This sequence comes from Phataginus tricuspis, assembly GCA_029783875.1. Classification (NCBI taxonomy): domain Eukaryota; kingdom Metazoa; phylum Chordata; class Mammalia; order Pholidota; family Manidae; genus Phataginus; species Phataginus tricuspis. Next base: position 2,634,413 of record JAQQAC010006904.1, on the reverse strand, counting down.
ATTAACTACTTATACAAAGCATACAATTTGATGAGTTTTGACATAGGCACATACTTGTGAAAACACCACTGTTTCCATGATAGTGAACGTATCTGTCATTCCCCAAAAGTTTCCTTATACATTTTGGTAATTCCTTCCTGCTCTCCCCCACCTTCCTTCCAAGTAATTGCTGATCTGCTTTATGTCACTACACATTTGTTTGTATTTACTAGAATTGTATAAAATGGAATCATACAATACATAACTCTCTTTTGCCAGGCTTTTTTCACTCAGCATAATTATTTTGAGATTCATCTAAGTGACCATGTGTATCAATAGTTCATTCCTTTTTATTGATGAGTAATATTCTAGTGTATGAATATACCACAATTTGTTTATTTTTTCAGCTTTCATGGACATTTAGGTTGTTTTCAGTTTTGGCTATCATAAATAAAGCTGCCATAAACGTTGGCATACAAATCTTTGAATGAAACATATGCTTTTACTTCTCCTGGGTAAATAGAGGTGGAATGGCTTGGTTTTATGACTGGTAGATATTTAACTTTTCAAGAAATTATCAAACTATTTTCCAAAGTGGTTTTACCATTTTACATGCCTACCAGCAGTATATGAGGGTTCTAACATATCCTCACCAACACTCCATATAGTCAATCATTTTCACTTTAGACATTTTAATAGGTGTATACTGGTATCTCACTGTAGTTTTAATTTGCATTTCCTTATCTTGCCCACGATTTTGAGCATCTTCTCATGTCCTATGTGACATCTGTATTGTATATCATCCTTGGTGAAGTATCTGTTCAAATTTTTTGCCCATTTCTAATTTTTATTTGTTGAGTTTTAAAAGTGCTTTCTGTATTCTGGATAGAAGTCCTTTATTGGATATGGGATTGGCAAACATTTTCTTCCTGTTTGTGGCTTGTCTTTTCACTTTCTTAACAATGTCTTTTAAAGAGCAGAAGTTCTTAATTTTGATGAAGTCCAGTTTTCAATTTTTTCTTTAATGGCCCAAGGTCACACATATCTTTCTTATGTTTTCATCCAGAAGTTTTGTAATTTCATATTTTACATTTTGAGCTAATTTTTGTATATGGTGTGAGGTATGGATCTAAGTTAATTTTTAAAAATACATCCAATTGTTTTAGCACCATGTGTTGACAAGACTATTGTTATGACTTTGTTAAATTTAACATCTGTTAATTGGGAGACAGAGTGCCAGCTGTTAAGTTGGGGTTCAATAACAGACTACAAGAGAAATTGAAACGAGACATGTAATACTCACAGGTCCTGCAGGAAGTATAAGGCATGCTTCAAGGGACCACACAGGGTGGTCAAGGCAGAGTGCAGACAGAGAGAGAGACAGGATCTGGGGCACTTTCCTTTTTTAGGGCCTGTGGGTGGAGTGCTTTGGAGTTCCTGGGCTAAGATGGGATTGTCATCAAACCAAACGTGTGGGGTTTGGTAAGGAGCACACAAGGGAAATGTCCTCAGAGGCAGGGGAGATCTTTTATCACAAGGGAAGTTGGGAAAGTCTTATCAGGAACTTAACATTTGCTTGTGACTCTGTGAGCTGTTATTTAGAGCATGCTGCATTTGCATGACAGAGCTAGTGTCAGTTTAAGGCCCCCAAGGGCCACTTGGCCAAACAAAATGGGTGCCAAGGCAGCAACTACTATGGATAGCCTAGCTAAACTCTCAACAACTAACCTTTCTCCACTGAATTGCCCTTGTACCTTTGTTCAAAATCAATTAACTATATATGTGGGTCTAGTTGCAGACTATTTGTTCCCTTGATCTATTTGTCTATTTTGATGCTAGTATCATACTGTTTTGATTATTGTAGCTTTATATCAAGACTTGACATGAGGTAGTGTAACTCCTCTAATTTTATTCTTCATTTTCAAAATTTTTTTAGCTATTCTATGGAATCATACAATACATAACTCTCTTTTGCCTATTCTAGGTCATTTGTATGTCCAAGTGAACTTCAAAATCAGCTTATCAATTTCTATAAATATAGCAAGTCAGGATTTTGATTGGGATTGAGTTGACTGTGTAGATCAATCTGGAGAGAACTGACATCTCAACAGATTGAGACTTCTAATCCATGAACAGCATAGCTCTCCATTTATTTAGACCTTTAGTTTTATAGTTTTCTGTACACAGGCTTTTCACATATTTTCTCACATTTATCTCTAGGTATTTCATATTTTTTGATATCATTATAAATGGTTTTTTGTTTCAACTTCCTGTTGTGAGTAGAATCTAGAAATATAGTTGGTTTTTGTATATTGACCTTATACCCTGCCACATTTCCTAACACACTTAGTTATACCAGTGTTTTTGTAGATTCCAGAGTATTTGTTGCATAGATCACCATGTCATCTGCAAAATACAGATTTACTTCTTTCTTTCTAATCCTTTCTCCCTTTTATTTTTTTTCTTGCCTGAGTGCCCCAGCCACAGCCTCCAGGACACTGCTAAGCTGGAGTGGTGACAGCAGACATCTTTGACTTGTGACTAATCTTAGGGGGAAAACATTCAGTCTTTAATCATTAATATGATGTTAATGGCAGTGTTTATTTTAAAAAAGAATTACCCTTTATCATGTTGAGGAAGCTCCCTTCCATTCTATTCTATTATGAGAGATGTTATAAGGAATGGATGTGGGGTTTAACAAAAGCTTTTAATGCTTCCATTCAGATGATCAAATGGCTTTTCTTTTTCAGTCTGTTAATATATAGCGTATTATATTGACTGGTTTTTGTAAGGTTAATCCAACCTTACATTTTTGTAATAAAATCCCACTTGGTCAGGTTGAATTATCAATTTAATGACTATAATAAAAAAGTCAGAAAATAACAAGTGTTGGAGAGGATGTGGAGAATTGGAACCTTCAGAAATCACTATGGGAATATAAATTGGTACAGCCACTTTGGAAAAATCTATCAGTTCCTAAAAAGGTTAAACATAAGTTATCATATGACCCAACAGTTCCACTCCTAGAAAACATATGCCCACACAAAACACATGGAAAATAAAATATATGTCCACAGAATAATTTATATAAGAGTGTTCATAGCAGCATTATTTATAATAACCAAACAGTAGAAACAACCCAAATGCCCTTTGGCGGATGAATGGATAGATAAAATGTATATCCATTCAATGGGACATTATTTGGCAATTACAGAGAAGTGAAGTACTGAGACACATTACAACCTGGGTAGACTTTGGACAGATTATGTTAAGTGAAAGAAGCCAACCACAAAGCACCACATATTATGTGATTCTGTTTAAGTGAAATGTCCAGAATAAGCAAATCTATAGAGGCAGAAAGTACAATGGTGGCCTAATGTTGAGGAATTTATTTTGAGAGAAATGGGGAGTGACTGCTAATGTGCATGACGCCGGGTTCTTGTTTGCAGAGTCGAAGAATGAACTTAGAAAACACCCAAGATAGGAAAGCCAGGGAGATTTTTGTTGAGAGAAACGGTGAGAGGACAGAGCTCCTGGCTTGGAACAAGAGAGCCCATAGTGGTGCGTTGTCTGGGGGTTTTATAGGCAGTTGAGGATTTTGGGGAACTGGATAAAAGGTTTAGGGGTGTGGACTTGTTAAGTGGTCCCTGAATATTAAAAATTAACAACGCAAGAAATTTACTGCTCTGATTTCTCCCTGGGATTCTGGTGTCTTGGTCTAGGAGCATATCAAAAGGCCGCCTGTCCAGCTCTCAAGGTGGGCTGAGGTATTGTCTGTTTGCTAAAGAGTTAGGAATCTTACTTCTTAAACTTCCTGGGTGTTAAAATGCAATCTTATCTTCAAGGTGGAATCCTTCCTGCCTTTTACTATGTTGTTTACAGCTGGGTCTGCATGCTAAAGTAGTTGCCCAGTTTGCAAGACCACCCCATCAGATCTGAAGGAGGAAAGACAGCACACAGGCCTGGGCTTTTTAGCAGGCTAAAGTGAATCTTACACATAATTACTAATGATTAGTGTAATAAAAACATGTGCTACTCTTCTTTATCTGGGGAATATTAACTGATCTCACTGAAGAACAACTCTAGAGCTTAATGTTCAACCCAGAGTTTTGGTAGGGGGTTTCCTTGCATGGAGTTACATTGCTCTGACTGTAAATATCCTGCCTTGCTTTTTTCCAGAGGCCCTCACCCTATTCTGTCTAAGCCCATGGTCCCTGTCTCAGGCACAGGGTATCTTTTTGGATTGATGAATATGTTATAAAACTGGTGTTTGTATCACTCTGCAAATATATTAAAACCCACTGAACTGTACACTTAAAATTGGTGAATTGTGTGGTATGGGGATTCTATCTCAATAAACTGCTATTTAAAAAAGAAAATCAAACATATAAGCAAACATAGTCTCAAAGACTTGATTCAAAAACAATTAGCTTACAGCTGTAATTTAGGTTTTAATTTAGTCTGAAAATTTTGTATTTGAACCAGAACATTTACTTATACTGACTGTTATTACTGATATATTTGGGTTTATTCCCAGGATCTTATTTTGTGCTATTTGTACATATTTTTCTGTTTATCTTCTTCTCTTTTTTTGATGTCTTACTTTGAATGAAATGGATTTGACCCTCACTGAAAAATATATTAAGGGGAGAAAAACAAATAGTAGGAACAAAAGTAATGTTATCTCCCAAAGGCCCCAAATCTAGCACTTAAGGTTCTGCGCATTCTGAGGTCAGCGTTGCCTTCTCTTTGGGAGTCTACCCAAAGGTACAGTTACTTTGCCAAAGTATATATTTCTGTAAGTATGATAATTTATTTCTGGATTCTCAATTCTTTGTGATCTGCTTATATGGCCAGTAATAAGATGATGTCCAGATTCTGTGTGTATTGAGTTCCATTTCTCCCTCCACTTGTTAAGCAGTTTTATTTTCTTCATTTTTTCAGTTGTTACTCTTAATGTTTTCACATTCTCGCTTAGCATAACAAAGTTAAGTTCTCCCTTGTTATACTCCCCCAAACTAGACATTATTAGCTTCGCTATTATACAGCCATTGTGCCGGCACGGCATGGGGACCAGCCCCTACCACCCCAGGATCTGGGGGAGCCCTGGAGCACAGGATGGAGTGAGATTATGTTCTGAGAACTTCCCAAGAAAGATTTTTCAGGCAGGCTACTAAGAGCAGATGGCACACGGCAGTTCCATCCAGGTCACCCAGGCGATGGAAACATGCAGGCCCAAATCTGAGCTTTTAGCAGCCCCTTCCTACGTATCAGGAGTAAAGCAGAGACAGAGTGAAGACTTGGAAATAAAATGAAATAGCAAAGAGGCAAACCGCAATAATCTGAGCAGTGAGAAAGCTGTATTTGAAAGTACGCACTTAAAGGGAGGAAAGTGCAAGTGTCCTCAGAGAGGAGGCGCGCTGAAAGTTTGGGGGTTCTGTCTTAAGGCTTTCAAGAAGGGGCAAAGGGCAGAGAAGGGTTCGTTGGGCATAGGCTTGACTTGTGGTCTCAAGGTGCTTTTCTCTGGGGGGACACCATGTCTCCTCTCCTCTGTTATCAGTCCTCCAGCTGATTCTGCTAAATAAACCCAACACAAGGAATCTATTTATCCTGTCCTTCTCCCACATAGTGGTCACCCTCAAGTAGTGGGGACATATCGGTTAAGACTGCCTGCCCTGCCTTAAGATAGGCTGTTGGGTTATTTTCTGATTACCAGAGAACATGTCAGGAATCTTACTTCTCAACATTTTGCTTTTTAAGATGGAATCTTAGCCTTAAGATGGGGTCTCTCCTGTTCTTCCTATACTGTTTATATCTCAGAATTCTTCATCATAGGCAGGAAAAGTTAATAATGGTGATTTTCCCATGTCCCTGTCCTACCTCATTATGACTGTGAATTTTTGTTCCCCTTTGTCCCCATCACGCTCCCCATCCACCTACCCCAAGCCATCCCCCATGGTAACCACCAGTCACTTAGTGTCTCTGAGTCTATTGCTATTTCATTCACTTTGTTTTGTTTTTATATTCCACAAATAAGTGTAACCATATGGTATTTGTCTTTCTCTGCCTCGCTTATTTCACTTAGCATAATACCCTTTAGTTCCATCCACATTGTTGCAAATGGCAGGATTTCAGGGGTTTTTTGTGCCTGAATGATATCCCATTGTGTATATGTACCACATCATTTTTTTTTAACAATTTATTTTGGTATCATTAACCTACAATTACATGAGCAATATTATGGTGATTAAACTCCCCCCTTCATCAGGTCCCCCCCACCAACCCTATTACAGTCACTGTCCATCAGTGTAGTGAGATGAGAATCACTACTTGTCTTCTCTGAGTTGTACAGTCCCCCCCGTACCCCCCCACCCTATGTCTGTTAATCGTAATGCTCCTTTTACCCTCTTATCCCTCCCTTCCCGTCCTTCCCCAGTCCCTTTCCCTTTGGTAACTATTAGTCCGTTCTTGGGTTCTGTGAGTCTGCTGCTGTTTTGTTCCTTCAGTTTTTTTTTTCTTTGTTCTTATACTCCACATATGAGTGAGATCATTTGATACTTGGCTTTTTCGGCTTGGCTTATTTCACTGAGCATAATACCCTCTAGTTCCATCCATGTTGTTGCAAATGGTAGGATTTGTTTTTTTCTTATGGCTGAATAATATTCCATTGTGTATATGTACCACATCTTCTTAATCCATTCATCTACTGATGGACACTTAGGTTGCTTCCATTTCTTGGCTATTGTAAATGGTGCTGCAATAAACATAGGGGTGCATCTGTCTTTTTGAAACTGGGCTGCTGCGTTCTTAGGGTAAATTCTTAGGAGTGGGATTCCTGGGTCAAATGGTATTTCTATTTGGAGTTTTTTGAGGAACCTCCATACTGCTTTCCACAATGGTTGAACTAATTTGCATTCCCACCAGCAGTGTAGGAGGGTTCCCCTTTCTGCACATCCTCGCTAACATTTGCTGTTGTTTGTGTTTTGGATGTTGGCCATCCTCACTGGTGTGAGGTGATATCTCATTGCGGTTTTAATCTGCATTTCTCTGATGATCAGCAATGTGTACCACATCATTTTTATCCATTCATCTATTTATGGACACTTAGGTTGCTTCCATAACTTGGCTATTATAAATAATATAGTTTAGCCTCACTTACGGGTGCATATATCTTTTTGAATAAGGAATTTTGTTTCTTAGGATAAATTCCTGTAAGTGGAATTCCTGGGTCACATGGTATTTCTATTTTCAGTTTTCTGAGGAATCTCCATACTGCTTTCCATAGTGGCTGTACCAATTTACATTCCCACTAGTAGTGTAGGAGGGTTCCCTTTTCTGCACATACTCTCCAACACTTGTTACTTCTTGCCTTTTGGACAGTGGACATTCTAACTGGTGTGAGGTGATATCTCACTGTGGTTTTGATTTACGTTTCCCTGCTGATTAGCGATGTGGAGCATCTTGTCATGTACCCATTGGCCATCCGAATTTCTTCTTTGGAGAAATGTCTGTTCAGGTCCTCCACCCATTTTTTAATGGAGTTATTGTTTTGTTGGTGTTGAGGCATCTGAGTTTATATATTTTGGATATTAACCACTTATTGGATAAATTGCTTACAAATATATTCTCCCATACTGTAGGAGGCCTTTTGTTCTAATGATGGTGTCCTTTGCTGTACAGAAGCTTTTTAGTTTGACGTAGTCCCACTTGTTCATCTTTTATTTTGTTTCCCTTGCCCGGGGAGATGTATCCAGGAAAAAAGTTGCTTGTGCTTACGTTCAAGAGATTTGGGTCTATGTTTTCTTCTAAGAGTTTTATGGTTTCATGTCTTACATTAGGTGCTCCGCATTCTTTCTTGCCTCTTGGGCCCTCCAGCTGTGAGATATTTTACCTTCTGCCTAGAGTACTTTTTCTAAAATCTGCTTTACTGAGATATAACTTGTATACCATATAATGCATCCATTTAAATTGTATGCCTCAGTGGTTCTTAGTACATTGACAGAGCTGTTCAACCATCACCACAATCAACTTTAGAACATTTTCATCATCCCAATAAGAAACCTAGTAACCATTAGTAGTCACTCCACATTTTCCCCTAAATCTAGCCCTAAGAAACCACTAACTACTTTCCTGTCTCTAGATTTGCCTATTCTGTACATTTCACATAAATGGAATCAGACAATATATGGGTTCTTTTGTGACTGGCTTCTTTCACTTGGCATGGCGTTTTTAAGGTCCATCATATTGAGGCATGAATCAGTACTTCATTGGTTTTTATTGCCAAATAATGTTCCATTGTATGAATATACCACATTTTATGCATCCACTCATCAGCCAAAGGACATTGGGTCGTTTCAACATTTAAGCTGGTATTTATGAATAATGGCGCTGTGAACATTCATGTATAATTTTTTGTGTGGACATACTTTTCATTTCTCTTGGGTGTATATGTAGTAGTGGAATTGGTAGCTCATATGGTAACTCAATGTTTAATATTTTGAGAAACTTCCAAATTGTTTTCCAAAGTAGATGCAACATTTTAAATTCCCATCAACAATGTATGAGGGTTCGAGGAGACTTCCAGGAAGATGGCAGTGTGAGCAGGGCGGCGGAAATCTCCTCCCAAAACCATATATATTTATGAAAATACAAGTACAACTATTCCAAAAAAGAGACCAGAAGATATAGGACAGCACATAGCCTGCAGCTACACCTGGGAGGACTCGGCACCCCATGAGGCGGTTAAGATATGGAGCTGCCACCTGGCGGGACCCGAGTGCTCCCCCACCCCAGCGCACCTGTGGGAAGACAGGATTCAGAGCCGGGAGGGAGTGGAAGTGCACCCCGCGAAATAACCAGCCCTGGTGATCTGCGTGGGGAGCGCTGACACACATCGCGCGGTGTAGTGGAGATTGGAGAGACGGAGGGTGCAGGATCTGAGCGGGGAACACGCCAGGGTGCTTGCAGCCGGCTCCTGGGAAGAAATAAAAAAGCGCGCATTTTTTTCAGCGATCTTAAAGAGACAGAAGCCCAGCAGAGGAGCCGGATCACCCCAGCACACTCAGCCCAGCAGGCTGGGAGTCCTGGGGAGTTTCGGACCTCTTAGCTGGCGATTGGGAAAGGGTGGCCGCACTTAGACTTCCCACAGAAATCAACAGCCTCCCATTTGTTCCCACCCCGGCCAGAGCTATAAAGGGCCCTGCAGAGGGGTGCAGCCACGGCGGTGGAATAGTGGAGCAACAGCGCCACCTACAGTATCCCCACAGAATCTATGGCTGGTGGGCGTTTTTCTTTTTTTGTTGTTGTTTTCTTTTGTTTGTTTTTGTTTTGTTTTCTGTTTTTTCTTCTCTTTCTTTCTTTTCTTTTTAAAGTCTTAAAGAGCCCAGCTGACATATGTGGCAACTACCAGAAACCACTTCTATAGCCATGAAAAGACAGAGGAATATGGTCCAGACTAAGATCAACCAGACAACCCCACAGAGAAAGCCTGATGGGATGGAAATGCACAATCTTCCTGAAAAACAATTCAGAATAAAAGTCATAACCATACTGATGGATCTACAGAGAAATGTGCAAGAGCTGAGGGAGGAAGTGAGGGAAGTGAGGAAAGACAATGCAGAAATCAGACAAGCAATCGACGGGCTTAACAGCAGACTGGATGAGATGCAAGAGACTCTTAATGGAATAGAAATCAGAGAACAGGAATACAGAAAAGCTGAGGCAGAGAGAGATAAAAGGATCTCTAGGAATGAAAGAATATTAACAGAACCAATCCAAACGAAACAATATTCACATTATAGGAGTACCAGAGGAAGAAGAGAGAGAAAAAGGGATAGAAAGTGTCTTTGAAGAAATAATTGCTGAAAACTTCCCCATGTTGGGGAAGGAAATAGTCTCACAGTCCACGGGACCCCACAGATCTTCCAATACAAGGGACCCAAGGAAGACAACACCAAGACACATAATAATTAAAATGGAAAAGATCAAAGATAAAGACAGAGTATTAAAGGCAGCTAGAGAGAGAAAAAAGATCACCTACAAAGGAAAACCCATCAGACTATCATCAGACTTCTCAACAGAAACCTTACAGGCCAGAAGAGAATAGCATGATATATTTAATGTAATGAAACAGAAGGGCCTCGAACCAAGAATATTGTATCCAGCATGATTATCATTTAAATATGACGGAGAGATTAAACAATTTCAAGACAAGCGAAAGTTAAAAAAGCAAGACCCATCTATATGCTGCTTACAAGAGACTCACCTCAAACCCAAAGATATACACAGACTAAAAGTGAAGGGATGGAAAAAGGTATTTCATGCAAACAACAAAGAGAAAAAAGCAGTACTTGTATCAGACAAAATAGACTTCAAAACGAAGAAAGTAGCAAGAGATAAAGAAGGACATTACATAATGATAAAAAGGGTCAGTCCAACAACAAGATATAACCATTATAAATATATATGCACCCAACACAGGAGCGCCAGCATATGTGAAACAAATACTAACAGAATTAAAGGAGGAAATAGACAGCAATGTGTTCATTTTAGGAGACTTCAACACACCACTCACTCCAAAGGACAGATCAACCAGACAGAGAATAAGTAAAGACACAGAGGCACTGAACAACACACTAGAACAGATGGACCTAACAGACATCTACAGAACTCTGCACCCAAAAGCAGCAGGATACACATTCTTCTCAAGTGCACATGGAACATTTTCCAGAATAGACCACATACTAGGCCACAAAAAGAATCTCGGTAAATTAAAAAATATTGAAATCTTAACAACCAACTTCTCAGATCACAAAGGTATAAAACTAGAAATAAATTTAAGAAATCAAAAAGGCTCACAAATACATGGAGACTTAACAACATTCTCCTAATTAATCAATGGGTTAACGACCAAATCAAAACAGAAATCAAAGAATATATGGAGACTAATGACAACAACAACACAAAGCCAAAACTTCTGTGGGACACAGCAAAGGTAGTTCTAAGAGGAAAGTATATTGCAATCCAGGCCTATTTAAAGAAGGAAGAACATTCCCAAATGAATAGTCTAAAGACACAATTACTGAAATTGGAAAAAGAAGAACAAATGAGGTCCAAAGTCACCAGAAGGAGGGACATAATAAAGATCAGAGAAGAAATAAATAATATTGAGAAGAATAAAACAATAGAAAAAATCAATAAAACGAAGACCTGGTTCTTTGAAAAAATAAACAAAATAGATAAACCCCTAGTCAGTCTCATTAAGAGAAAAAGAGAATCTACACACATAAACAGAATCAGAAATGAGAAAGGAAAAATAACGACAGACCGCACATAAATACAAAGAATTACAAGAGAATATTATGAGCATCTATAGGCTAACAGGCTTGAAAACCTAGAAGAAATGGACAACTTCTTAGAAAAATACAACCTTCCAAGACTGACCAAGCAAGAAACAGAAAAACTAAACAGACCAATCACCAGCAACGAAATTGAAGCGGTAATCAAAAAACTACCCAAGAACAAAACCCCCGGACCTGATGAATTCACCTCTGAATTCTACCAGACATATAGAGAAGAAATAACACCCATTCTCCTTAAAGTTTTCCAAAAAATAGAAGAGGAGGGAATACTTCCAAACTCATTCTATGAAGCCAGCATCACTCTAATACCAAAACCAGACAAAGACCTCACCAAAAAAGAAAATTACAGACCAATACCCCTGATGAACGTAGATGCAAAAATACTCAACAAAATATTAGCAAACTGAATTCAAAAATACATCAAGAGGATTATACACCATGATCAAGTGGGATTCATCCCAGGGATGCAAGGATGGTACAACATTCGAAAATCCATCCACATCATCCACCACATCAACAAAAAGAACAAAAACCACATGATTATCTCCATAGATGCTGAAAAAGCAGTTGACAAAATTCAGCATCCATTCATGATTAAAACTCTCAACAAAATGGGTAGAGACGGCAAGTACCTCAACATCATAAAGGCTATATATGACAAACCCACAGCTAACATCATACTTAACAGCGAGAAGCTGAAAGTTTTTCACCTAAGATCGGGAACAAGACAGGGATGCCCACTCTCTCCACTGTTATTCAACATAGTACTGGAGGTCCTAGCCACGGCAATCAGACAAAGCAAAGACATACAAGGCATCCAGATTGGTAAAGAAGAAGTCAAATTGTCACTATTTGTGGATGACATGATACTGTACATAAAAAACCCTAAAGACTCCACTCCAAAACTACTAGAACTAATATCTGAATTCAGCAAAGTTGCAGGATATAAAATTAACACACAGAAATCTGTTGCTTTCCTCTACACTAATGATGAACTAACAGAAAGAGAAATCAGAAAAACAATTCCATTCACAATTCCATCAAAAAGAATAAACAATTGAACGCAATCCCTATCAAACTACCAACAGCTTTCTTCAATGAACTGGAACAAAAAATTCTAAAATTCATATGGAACCACAAAAGAGCCCGAATAGCCAAAGCAATCCTGAGAAGGAGGAATAAAACAAGGGGAATTATGCTCCCTGACTTCAAGCTCTACTACAAAGTCACAGTAATCAAGACAATTTGGTATTGGCACAAAAACAGACCCACAGACCAGTGGAACAGAATAGAAAAACCAAACATTAACCCAAACATATACAGTCAATTAATATTTGATAAAGGAGCCTTGGATATACAATGGGGAGATGACAGTCTCTTCAGCAGCTGGTGTTGGAAAAACTGGACAGCTACATGTAAGAGAATGAAACTGGACTACTGTCTAGCCCCATACACAAAGGTAAACTCAAGGTGGATCAAAGACCTGAATGTAAGTCATGAAACCATAAAACTCTTAGAAAAAAACATAGGCAAAAATCTCTTGGACATAAACATGAGCGACTTCTTCATGAACATATCTCCCCAGGCAAGGGAAACAAAAGCAAAAATGAACAAGTGGGACTATATCAAGCTGAAAAGCTTCTGTACAACAAAGGACAACATCAGTAGAACAAAAAGACATCCTACAATATGGGAAAATATATTCATAAATGATGTATCCGATAAGGGGTTGACATCCAAAATATATAAAGAACTCACGCACCTTAACAAGCAAAAAGCAGATAATCCAATTAAGAAATGGGCAGAGGACATGAGTAGACACTTCTCCAAAGAAGAAATTCAGATGGCCAACACGCACATGAAAAGATGCTCCACATCACTGGTCATCAGAGAAATGCAGATTAAAACCACAATGAGATATCACCTCACACCAGTGAGGATGGCCAACATCCAAAACACAAACAACAACAAATGTTGGTGAGGATGTGGAGAAAAGGGAACCCTCCTACACTGCTGGTGGGAATGCAAATTAGTTCAACCATTGTGGAAAGCAGTATGGAGGTTCCTCAAAAAACTCAAAATAGAAATACCATTTGACCCAGGAATTACACTCCTAGGAATTTACCCTAAGACTGCAGCAGCCCAATTTGAAAAAGACATATGCACCCCTATGTTTATCGCAGCACTATTTACAATAGCCAAGAAATGGAAGCAACCTAAGTGTCCATCAGCAGATGAATGGATTAAGAAGAGGTGGTACATATACACAATGGAATATTATTCAGCCATAAGAAGAAAACAAATCCTACCATGTGCAACAACATGGATGGAGCTAGAGGGTATTATGCTCAGTGAAATAAGGCAAGCTGAAAAAGACAAATATCAAATGATTTCACTCATATGTGGAGTATAAGAACAAAGAAAAAAACTGAAGGAACAAAACATCAGCAGACTCACAGAACCCAAGAACAGACTAATAGTTACCAAAGGGAAAGGGACTGGGGAAGATGGGTGGGAAGGGAAGGATAAGGGGGGAAAAGGGGCATTACGATTAGCAGATGTAATGTTGGGCGGCCCCGGGGAGGGCTGTACAACTCAGAGAAGACAAGTAATGATTCTATAGCATCTCACTACACTGATGGACAGTGACTGTAATGGGGTTGGTGGGGGGACCTGATGAAGGGGGTAGTTTAATAACCATAATATTGCACATGTAATTGTAGATTAATGATACCAAAATAAATTATAAAAAAAACCCCAATGTATGAGTGTTCTAATTTCCTGAAGTCCTAACCATAAATACTTGATATTTTCTTTCTTTCTTTTTCAAAATTTTATTATAGTTATCCTAGTGGGTATGAAGTGGTATCTCACTGTAGCTTTGATATACATTTCCTTGATGACTAATTACGTTGAGCATGTAATTGTGTTTTCTTGTACTTATTAGCCATTTGTACATATTGTTTGGAGAAACATCTATTTAAGTCCTGTTTTTTCAATTTGGTTTCTTTTTAATGTTGAATTGTAAGAGTTCTTTATGCATTCTGGATACTATTTCTTTATTGGATATATGGTTTGTAAACATATTCTCCCATTCTGTATTTGTCTTTTCACTTTCCTTTGTTTTTTGAAGCACAAAAGTTTCAAATTTTGATGAAGTCAGATTTATTTTTTCTTTTGTTGTTTATGCTTTTGGTGTTGTGTCACAGAAGGTTCAATTTAACCCAAGGTCATTAAAATTTATACCTATATTTTCTTCTAAATGTTTTACGGTTTTAGCCCTTACATTTCATTTTATTATCTAGTTTAAGTTAACTTTCATGTATGGTATGAGGAAGATATTCAACTTCATTCTTTTGCACGTGCTATCCAGTTGTTTGGCACCATTTGCTGAAAAGACTATTCTTTCCCCTTTGAGTTTTCTTGGCACCCTTTTCCATAAATATACTGGTTTATTTATGGATTCTCAATTCTGTTCCATTGATCTATATGTCTATCCTTATGCTAATACCACACTGTTTTGATTATTATCGCTTTTTAGTAAGTTTTAAAATAATTAAGTGTGAGTCCACCAACTTTGTTCTTTCCCAAGTTTGTTTTAGCTATGCTTGGTCTCTTAAATTTCTGCATGAATTTTAGAATCAGCTTGTGAGTTTCTGCAAAAGAGCCATCCAGGGTTTTGCATTGAATTTGTAAATCAATTTGGAGTGTATTGACATCTTAACCATATTAAGTCTTCCAAACCATGAACAGGATAGTCGCATTTATTTAGGTCTTCCCTAATTTATTTCAAGTGTTTTGCCATTTTCAGTGTACATGTTTTGCCCTTTTTTTGTTAAATGTATTCTCAGTATTTTATTCTTTTTGATGCTATTGTAAATGGTATTGTTTTCTTAAATCCATTTTTGGATTATTCGTTGGGAATGACAGAAATATAATTAACTTTTGTGCTTAGATCTTATATCCTGCAATCTTGCTGAATTTTTAAGTTTTTTAGTTGATATGTTAGGATTTTCTATATATAAGAACATGTCATCTGCAAATAAGGATAATTTTACTTCTTTTCCAACCTAGATGCCTTTAATTTCTTTTTCTTGCCTAATTGCTCTAGCTAGAGCTTCCAATACAATGTTAAATAGAAGTGGTGAGAGCAGACATCCTTGTCGTGTCCTTGACATTATGAATGTCCTTAAATAAGGTCTATATGTGGTAAACCCTCTCAGTTTTATTACATCTTTGTTTTTTAAAAGTAGATTCATTAGTTTGAGAATTCTAGGCTAACCATTATTTTTTATGTTAGCAATATAAATTTCAAATATATTAAAAATATCATTCTGCTGTATTCTGGATTGAATTATTGTTGTTGAGAAGTCACCTGTTTGTTTAAATGCTATTCCATTAGAGGCTATTTTCACAATATTTCCCTCTCTCTGCTAATTTACCTTAATGTGTACAGGCATGGATTTCTTTTCATTTTTAGTGCTTAGGCATTATTGGGTTTCCTGGACATAAGGTGTGCTGTCTTTCAACAATTCTCATGAACTTTCAGTTATGATCTCTTCAAACACTGCCTCTTCCGTATACTCTTGTCCTTTCTGTCTCGTATCATAATTATCTTTGTACTCTGTCCTCCATGTCTTTTTACTTCTTTATATTATCAAACTTTATTTCTCTTTGAGCTGCATTCAGGATAATCTCTGCAGCTCTATTTTATATTTCAAGAATTCTATCTTCAGCTTTACTCAGTCTCCTATACAGCTCATACCTTGAATTCTGCAATTTGAAGGATGATGTTTTTCATTTCTAGAAGTTGTGTTTGATTAATTTCCTAATCTATTTGGTTTGTATGGGCTCTTGTTACTTGTTCATACTTTTAAGTGAGCTGAGGAACTCCATTCTCAGCTTTATATCCATCTACAATGTGGCTTTTATAGTAATCATGTATTATTTTTATAATAAAACGCCAATAAAAACTTGAATGTTCACTGTGAAAGCTGAGGTGGGGCTGGGTAGATGGGGTAGGTGGGAAGTATTATCTTTCATTGCTTCCCAAATATACTTAACCACATACCTTCACTACTATTACTTTATTTTTGATGGTGGTGGTGTGTGTAGATACGTCTCTTGAGAATGAACCTCAGACCATCAAGATGGACTGAAGTTCCTTTTGCTGTTCATGACCTCATTTAAACCTCACACCCACCCTCTGAATCAGGTCTGATTATTTCCTAGTTTTAGAGATGAGGCCCAGGGAGATAAAGGCCTTTATCCAGGGCCACCCAGGTGGTGAGTAGAAGAGACTAAGTGTGCGTTTGGATCTGCCTGGCTCAGTCCCTGGGACCAGGCTGCTCCAGCAAGACAGAGCAGCTTCCAGCTGGGGGAGACAGGGCAGTTTGAGTGTGCTGAGCCTGGGGCTGAGGACCTTCACCGTGCATCCCAGGGGCAGCCCCCTCCCCTATCCAGGATGTATCACATTCTCAGGGCCAGCCAAGGGTGAAGGGTAAGTGAGGCCGCGGGCGGGATGGGACTAGAGAGGGTGACGTCACCCCCACTCTTAGTAATGCTTTGGCAAAGCTTGAAGCTCCCACCTTAGGAGGGAGAGGAAGGGGGAGGGGAAGCACCGGAACCAGCAGCTAGGAGGCTGCCAAGACAGTGGTCAGGACCGGGCACCATGCCAGGGGCACCCAGGACCAGGCCTCCTGGGCGGGGGTGGGGAGGGCCCTCCAGGAAAAGACAGACCTTCTCAAGGTCCTGAGAGGACTCTGGAATGCGGTGTCCACATCAGATTGAATATAGAGTAATCATCAGATTATCTGTCTGTCTGGCCAGCAAGGCTGGCGGCCAGTCATCCCCTGATGGACGCTTGACTGTCTGATGGTCAGGCCTCTTATTTCCCTCACTGTTTGAGAAACTGTATGGTTTACGTGACTGACAGAGAGGCCAGCAGGGACGGGCTGAATCTCCGTCTGCCTCCATAAGACCTAGAGCTACCCCCTCGCAGGTGCCTGATGCCAGCCTCTGAACACCCAGGGTCAGGTGGAAGGAAAGGAGGAGATTCGCATGCACAGGTGGCCAGGTGCTGGAAGGACGGAGCTGAATCTGACGGGCCTGCGCTCAAGGACCTCACATTATAGGAAGAGGGGCAGGTCCACACCCATGATGACAAGCTGAAAGCAACTTTATTCCCGCCTCCTGGTGTCTTTTTCTGATTAATTCACAGGAGGACATTCTTCCTCTGTTTCTGGATGACAACTTGGGCAGTCCCACAAGTTTTCTGACCTCTGTTAGGTGACAAAAATTCTTATGTCACTTTAAATTGCAAACACAGAGTCAGGTTAACACTTAAAAGCATCTGGTCCCAGGTAATAGTCGTATCTTTGAGCCTAGTTCAGTTAATACTCTGCCCTTGCTGTCTATGCAGACGGCGAGCTGGAGAAGGGGGTTGAAATTTCCTTCGCCCTGAGTGTGCCCTCACTCCTCTGCCCCTCTTCCCTCAGATTGCTATTTGCAGTTTGGAGGCTGCTAGGGCCTAGAGAGGGAGGGAGAGGGGTGGAGGGGAGGGAAGGAAAGGCGTTTACTTCACTGGTGTGAGCTGGTTTCTGCTCCCAGGGCCCTGCAGAGGGTAGGACTGCCTCTGGGGTCCTCGGGCCACCTCCCTCCCTGGGAACATTCAGCTGTACATCCTGCATCGTGGATCATGTGCTTGTCCGCATGGCTGTGCTCCAGTCTGCCTCTGGTTTTCTAGGTCTGCACAGACTCTGCTCATTGTTCCCCAGATTTCCGAGACCACGTAACCCTGATGACGATGTTCAGTGTCTCGTGAAACACCTTAGCGGACCAGGCCCTCATCTGGATCATAGGAAATGCACTTGCATTGTTACTCTAATCAGACCTTCCCACCTCAGAGAGATCTCCTTCCATTCATCCCTAACAGGTAGCAGCCCCTTTCTGGCCGTTTTAGATTTTCCTTAAAGGGAGGGGCCAATGACGTGTAGGCTGCTGTAGACACATGTCACCATACCTGTGGTGCACTGGGAAGCCTCTGGCCAAGCTCCAGAGAGGCAGGTACTCTCACCATTCCTTCTTCACAGGGCTGGAAATCCAAGCACCCCCAACCAGATCTCCCTCCAAAAAATTTCCTGTGACAAATCTCCTCTCTAGCCACCTGGCCCTTTCATTTCCTCAGCGGGCAGGGGCATGCCACTGAACTGTTCTCACCCCCACTTCCACTGTGGCTCTTTTCCCATCACGACCCCTTATGCAAAAGGAGCCAGAATTTCGAAGGGTGGAACTATGATCTAGATTTCTAAGGACAGGCTCAAGTGACGGTCAAATCAGGCAAGTCTAAGGCACTGTTCTAAGGAAGGCGGCCTGAATTCTATTCTGCAGTACCTTATTTCACTGTGGCACTGAGAATGGGGTCCATTATATTCATTCATTCAACAAGTAGGTATTAAATGCCCTTTTCATGCCAGGCATGATTATGCTCCAGGCGAGGAGAAGTGCATGAACAGGCCAGAAACCTTCCCTCCCTTCAAGGAACTTAGAGTTCAGCAGAGAAGACACAAACCTAACCAGCAGTTACAATTTATTGTCAGGAGAGCTCTGATGGGGAGAACAATACCTGGAGTCAGGCACTGAGAACTTGCTTCTCGTCAGGCAGTGGTCCTAAGCCTGTGCATGGCTAACTCATACAGGCCTTGCAGTGATGAAGCGGGGACTCCTGTTATGCACATTTCTGAGAGGAGGAAATAAAGGCTAACCCACTTGCTGATGGTCATACCTCTTGGGAGGGCAGAGTGTGGATCTGAACCTGTGGCCTCTGTGTGGGCAGACAGGAGACAGGAGACAGGAGACAGGAGACAGGCCTGTATTGCCTCTGGAGGAAGAAGCCGTGGGAAGGCACAGCAGGGCCGCCAATGCTGTACGTGGGTGTGGTCAGGGAAGCTCCCAGAAGGCTGACCTGAAGGAGGGGCAGGCTTAGGCGAAGCCCAGAGGGAGTGCGGCCGGAGGAGCAGCCCTCACCTGTGAGGGGACAGCACAGCAGACGAGGTTAGAGTGCCCAGGGAGGTCTGGGCGGGCAGCATAGTGGGCCATCAGGCCGGCGAGTGTGGGAGCGCCACCTGGCCAGCAGCTGATGGAGCAGGCAGGATGTCCGGGCATTTGTAGGTGTCACCTCCCTCAAGAGGGAGGCCAGCAACCCTGAGGCGGAGCCCTGGCCACCCACTCACCACCTGTGACTCTGGGCAAGTTCCTCAACCTCACTGAGCCTGTTTCCTCATCCATAAAATGGGGATGATGCTAAGGATTGTTAGGTCTTCGTGTTGTTTGGGGGAATGACTAAGATAATGTGTGCAAAGTGCCGAGCACTAACTAAATGTTAGTTTTTAGTGTCTGTGCAGTATGTGGCTGTGAGAATTCTCTGTCCAACTGAAAGATGAGGAGATAGGGGTTCAGAGAGGTTGAGTGACTTGTCTAAGGTTCTCAGCCGGTGCACGGGTCTTTCCGGCACCCATATTGCCCCAGGGGAGGGCAGCCGTGAGTGGCTGTGGGATACCAGGCCCCCATTGCCTAGATGACCCTCAGGCCTCTCACCTCTGTACCCCTCCTGCTCCCACACACACACCTGCTAAAGCTCCTGAGCCAGGCGAAGGCTCCTTGCAGCTAGACTCTGACTGGCAAGGGCTCCTGCTGCCAGCCTGGAGGAGGCAGCCCTGGCAGGGGCTGGACTCAGAGTCTTGAGAGGCCTGCAGCTAAACCCCCACCCCAGGAGTGTGATCTTCTGGGAGAAGACAGCCCAGACTGTCCCTGCATCCCACACTTGTAAACAGCTCAGCCAGGAGGGGAAGGGCACGGTGCCCAGTGCCTGGTGCTGGCGGATGGCTGCGGTCCAGGGGCTAACGGGAGGGGTGGGGCTGGCAGCTGTGACTTGTCAACTGCAGACGGGAGGGGAGCAGGACACAGCCCGTGGTTACCTCTCCACCCGCTCCTCCTGGTCTGCCCTCACTCACAGCACTACCCGCAGCCTGAGCATCATGGCAGGGAGGCCATCAGCTCCTGGAGTCAAGGAACATTGTCTAACATCCCCACTACCCTTTCTTTCTCCTCTCAGCCCCCTACCTGCTATACACGGAACCCAGAGGAAATTTAAAAATCCTGTTTTTAAAAGCCCACAATTGTAGTGATAGAGTAAGAAGAGGCCTTGCCTGACTTGGGCCAAACCTAGAAGGGAATCCTGTCCTAAGCACTTACTAGTTAGGTGGCCTCAGCCTGGCCACTTCACTTCTTTAGAACCTCAGTTTTCTTGTCTTTAACGTGGGGATGATCTTAATGACCCCAGTGTTGCTGTGAGGATTACAGACACTGAGGGCCTGGCACACAGTAGGGGTCCATGGCATGTCCCACAAGAAAGAACACTATGGCAACAGGCATACGTATGGGTCCTTAATACATATACTTGCTGATTAAATAGAAAGGGGAATAAAAAAGAAATAAATGATTCCATTATCTGTGCCTTTGTCTTTCTTTCTAAAAGCCCAAGGGAATTAGAGGCATTGGCTCGGGGGGAGAAGAGCACGGTGAGATACGGCGTAATTCTTGGGGAATGGAAGGCTGAGAACATTCTTAATGACGTCAGCTCCCGTGTGCAGAATACGTTACACATTCTCTAGTGCGGCTGGCTTTCTCTGACATTGAGGCTTGTCTGGGAAGGAGATTCAGGGCGAGTCCATGCAGACTGACTTGAGGTTCTAATCTTGTTCTTTAGGTTCCTCTTATTCTTTAGGCATGCACAGACAAGGCCCACATCTTCTCCAAGCCTCCATTTACTTGTCTATAAAGCGAGGATCCGAATACCAACTCTCAGAGCTGCTGGGAGGATTAAGAGGTCGTCTATGTCAAGAGCTTGGAACTGGGCCAGGCATACAGTAGGTCCACTTCAAATGATAGCTGTCACTATTAGTATCGGATGTCATCGTGTCAGTTAGCTACTGCTGTATAGTAACTACCCCCAAATTAGGGGTCTAAAAGTACTACCATTGATTTAGCTAATGAATACGCATGTCAAAAATGGAGGCTGGGCCCAGCCAGGTGGCCCCCCGGTCCTCCTCCTGCAGTGTGGCGGGCTGTAGGTGAGGGAAGTGGCTCTGTTCCCAAGGGTGGGCTAGTGCCGGCTGAGGAACGAGGTGACCGGGCCACTTGGCTCATCCTCCAGGAGGCAGAACTGGCAGGGTTTTGAGAGGGAGAGAGTGGAAGGGCACAACACTTGAGGTCAGAACTGCCCCACTGTCCCCTTCCATTCTATTGGCCACAGTGAATCACAAGGCCAGCCAAAATTCAGAGAGGGGCCAGAAGCACGGTCATGCTATAGAGGCATGGATCCAGGAAGGGGAACTGTGTGACCATTTCTGCAAACAATGGGCTAAGTGACCACATGGGACACTTGAGACAGGAACCAGCTCTTGATTTCCAGTGTAGTGACCCCATCTTGGCTGCTGTCTCTGCTTGTGACACCAGCCACAAAGCTGTTGCTCTCCCAGATGGCTTCATGACTCCATTCTCCACCCCTGCTCAGAGCCAGGTGACTATCTTCAAAATCCTTTACCTTTAGGATATAGGGAACAGTGTCCCCACAGGGCCAGCCACATGCATCCTGCACATGGTGTCATGGGGACCTGATGACCCGCATTCCCTGTGGAGCCCCCATGGAGTCCCTGTCCTCTCAGTTCCTCAAAGAAAGGAAATACACAGAGCACCCCTGGTCACACCTCCACATGGGGTGCCCCAGCTGTCCACTAAATTGACTCATTCAACTATCACGATGACATGTTCGAGACCATCACAAACTACAGATAAGTTTTCCTGGGCCACAAGGAAAAGGTTTTCCTGCTTACATTGAATCAACAGGAAGCCAAGCCAGTTCCCCTGCGGGTAGGAGGTGCCTGGTTCTGATTTGTATTCGCTTTTGAATTAGTTCCTGTGCATCCTCTTGGACTCTAGACCAGCCAACCTCCTTGTGGATGGACAGCCCCCACAGTGCCCCAGGCAATCAGGACATCAGAGGACAACAGCCCGTCTGGGAACAGGCTTTTTCTGTCTTCTGTGCACTTACCGGCAGGCAGAGACAGGGTCTCAATCATCTGTCTGCAACACAGGGTGCGTTTTCTGGTTTATGTTTGTTTATGGACTGTCCCCCATGTAGTCTGCCCGCTTCATGACATCAGGGACCTTGTTCACCTTAGTGAGCCCTGATTTCTTCCATGACGGCTGGCAGAGTGGTGCCCAAGAGTTATTGCATGGATTGATAGATGGGATGTCAGATGTAACTGAGTGGATCCTCCTCCGAAAGGGCCCACCTCCTCTACTCCTTTTCTGAAACAGCAGTCTTTATTCCCTTTGGCCTTGAGGCCTAGTGGAAAGGGCCCTGTACACAGCCACAGGCCTCAGGGTCCAATCCCAGCCTCTTCACTAACTGTGTGACCAGGGACGAAGCAGTCCTATGTGGTCAAACTGATTGTTCACCGCCATCTCCAGTGGGAACCATTTATTTAGACTGCAGTGTGAATGACTCCTAGTAGAGTTGTGCAGAGGGGCAGGCCTGCAGCAAGCAATTTAGCTTTTCTAAGTCTAGGTTTCTACAACCATAAGAGGGTGAGGGGCCAATCGTATCTACCTAGCTAGGACGTTAGGGTGCGAGGTCAACCCTGAGTAAGTGGTGGCTGCTGTGGTGATGGTGATGGTGCCCGGGGAGCGGGCTTCCTGTCCTCTACCTGTCCCTTTCCCTGCTGCGCAAGTCACAACGTGCCCTGCAGAGTGGGCCCAGCTCAGTCCCACCTCCTCTTCTGGCTGAGGTCCTGCTCGCAGCATGGGCTCCCTCCTGCCCCCCGTCCTTCCTCTTTGTGGGCTCCCTTGGGCTTAGAGCCTACCTCTCTGGGGAGCGGCCCCTCTCCTCCCATCCCAGCAGACCCCGGGACAAGGACACCTCCGGGCCCCTAAGGCCTGAGTCTTCCGTAAACCAAGACCATGAAGATTGGCTGTTGGGATCCACGTTGCTGTCACCCTGGAAGCCCAAACTGGGCTCACCCAGGAGCGTGATGCAGAGCAGAGGCTACACCCACCAACTCATCAGTGGCGACAGCCCCCCAAGAGGCTACCAGGGCCCCCCAGCTCCTGCCTTCCATCCTTCCCGCCCCTCCAGCTCCTCTGCACTGCAGCTGCTGCGGTCTGTGCCCCTGCTCCCCCAGTATCACACAGGAAGCCCATTCCTGTTTCCAGAGGGCCAACCTGAGTCATCTGAGGTGACATGATGGGGCAGGAGGAGACATCGCCCTAGCCCAGAAGGCAGGTGCCGGGGAACCAACTTCAGAGGGAGCAGCTGAGGTGGAGGTGGGGTGCTCACAGCTCGGAGGTCTTCTCTCAGCCCCTCCTACCTGCTGTACCTTCCCCAGGAAGAAGGACACTCTGCCCCACCTGGCAGGAGGCTGGCACAGATTCCTTCCTGATCTAATCGCTACCTCTGGGACCAACCAGCAGTGCTGGAGGCCCCAGAGTTCGTCCGCCTGCCTGTTCCTGTCCACAGAGAGCCACCTCCAGGGCATGCGGAATCCCAGTGAAGTCCCACTGTCATGGGAATAGGCTGCCTTTGGAAGTAGCTCATGTATGCTACCTCATTTAATTCCCACAACAACACACTAGGAGTTAGTTATTGCGGCCCCCATTTCACAGAAGGGACAGAGGGGTGAATCACAGCGTGAGCACAGGGGTAATTTGATCTGATTAGTTTCTGCTGGGAAGAGGGCTGCAGGGGAAGGCCGCTCCTGAGGAGTGAGGCTGGAGGGGAAGGGGCTGAGGGTGAGGGCTTCCACCCCCTTTCCTGTTTGTCCGCTGGCCGGGCATGATTCTGCTTCCTCCCACAGGATGCCAGAGCCCTTGGATGGGCCCCAGGGGTCCCCCAGCAGCCCCTGGAGTGGACTGTGCTGTCAACGGAAGTGGTTTTGCATGCCTGAACAGCGTGTGTGTGCGTGTCTGGGCGTGCAGTGAGTGTGTGGGATCCCCTGCATTCACCAGAACACAAATGTCACATGGGCAGGGGTTTGTCTGCACTGCTCTGTTCTCAAGAACTGCGCTCAGGGCTGGTGGGCCAAGTGACTTCACCTCTGTCAGTCCCATCCGTGGAATGGGGCTGCAATATCTAACTCCCAGTGTGTTATTGTGGGAATTAAATGAGGTAGTATACATAACAAGCTGCTTCCATAGCTAGTACACAGTAGGTGTCCATGAAGTATTTATGGTATGAAGGAATGAATGAATGAACAAACCTTAGCTCACAGGTTCCAAAGGCTCCAAAGAGCTGCCAGGTATTGGTCCTGAGACAGTGTAGCAACCTGGGTATCTCCCGTGCAGGCGAAGGTGGTGGTGGCAGTCCCGGCCAAGGAGATGCCTGGTGGCTGGACACTCTAGTGTCATTAGCCACTCCCGTCCCCATGCTGCTCCTCAGCCTGGGGGACTCACCTGGAAGATGCCAGGGCGGAGGCTGGAGGGAGCTCTGCTAGGAAGTAGGCTCGGGGCCAGCGGCTGGGACGCTCTGCCAGGGTAGGCCTAGAAAGTCCAGGCTAGAAGACATCTGACCTTTCCTGCCCACTGCCAGCCACCCGCAGCCAAGTCTGGGAGAGGAGCTGGGGTCTTTCACAGCTGGGAATGGCCTGAGCCCTCAGGGACTCTCAGGGCCTCTGTGTGGGTGTGTGTGGGTGCACATGCACATGCTGACATTCAGCAGTACTCACCCGTACAGACATGACAGTTATTAAAATATTGAAATATTTCTGCTGGTTGACAACAATTCCCCCAGCCCAACCCCTAAGAGCCCTGCACCTCCTGCCAATCCACACAGAAGAACCCCCCTCTTCCCACCATTCCCACTGGTCAGTGTCTAAGCCACACAGTCCCCCTTCCTGCTCACTGCCGTTGGTTCCCCCC
>JAQQAC010006904.1:2587506-2608600 GCA_029783875.1 Phataginus tricuspis | reverse complement strand
CCACCCAGATCTTCATAAACAATCCCTTTATTAAACTTCTCTCAAGTTCCCCAGTTGCAGTGAGCCATCCAGCTCACTAAATTTGTAATCCTCAAGTCAGCCCAGCCTCCACATTAATACCATTTCCAGATAAGGAAATTGGAACCAAGAAACTCAGAGAGGGGAAGTGAGCTGTCTGTGGTTGCACAGGTGGTAATGTGTTGGGATTAGAACCTGCACCGGCTGGACGCCCAAACTGGCTTCTTTACATTACCCAGATTTCCTACCAAGAGAGGGGTTCAGCAGCAGTGGGCCAGGCTGGTAGTCAGAGAGCTCAAGAGTTAATGCTGCCCCTGTTCACCTGGCTTCTCCCTTAGCTGGAACCTCAGAGGCACCTAGGAAACTGCCTTCATCACCCCCAAAATCCCTGGCAAGCCCTCCCATTGAAATGTCTTTCCCAAACCTTCCCTCCATCCTCTGTCCCCACTGCTAGTGCCCTGAATCAGACTGTCCTTCATTCCCAGTCTCCTGCCTCCATCAGCCTCACCATAATGGAGGGGGTCTTGCTCACTCTGACATTTCTCCTTCCTAGGATCTGTCTCTGCCTCCTCACTGCCTATGGGATAAAGCCCAGACTCCTTGGCATCAAAACCCTTCTCAGCCTGGCTGAAGTTGACCTCACCCAGCCAGTGTCCTTACCTCCCCTGCATGGCAGCCAGCAGAATGTTTGCAATGAGGCATGTGCCCCGCTCTGTCCCACCTCTGGGCCTTTGCATAGACTCATAGACTTCCTCCTCCACCGGGAGCACCCTTCTGTGTCCTTTGTCCTGGGTGGACTCCCGTTTATCTTTCAAGGTCAAGCTATTGCCTGATTAGAGGAAGGGTCTCCTTAGTTCCCCCTCCCCACCACTTCCTCTGCCCCCGGTACACACAGGGACCATCTCCCCCACTACTGTCCCCATGATCTTTGCTCCTGTCTGTAATACAGCATTTTTTTCTGCTGCCTCAAATTCCTCAGGGGATGAACCATGGTGATAAATCTAAAATTAACCATGGATCGCTACCTGGCATCATAATGGCTATTGTGACTTTCTTCCTTACTGTCCCATGAACTTCTGAAGGCAGGGGTCTATTTTCCTCCTCTGTGTCCTCCAGGCCAGCCTGGTCCCCAGAAGCGCTCATATATCTTGCTGACTGAGCCATAAGAGTGAGTGCACCGCCCCCGCCCACCACTCCGCCAGGCATGAATGAGGAGCTTCTGGACCTGCGGCTGCTGGGTAGATAGGGCAGATCTCTGAACCTCTCTGTGTTCATTTCTGCTTCCTGAAGTCTGAGTAGCAAAATCTGCCACTTGCTCATACACATTTAACCACCCTTTTCCTCCCCTTCCTCAGAGCCCAAGCCCTCTCCCAAGCACTAGAGCGCATTATAGTTTATGTTTATCCAGAGCCCCTTTTAATTCTCCCCCTTGAGCTTCCCTGAGTCCACCTGCAGTTGATTCATTTACCCTCAGAGGAGAGCTGGTTGGATCACAGGGGTGTGGCTGGCGGGGCCTGGGCGCCCCCACGAATGCCCACCTGAGTTCTCTCATCCATAAAGGATTCTGGGTCCCGAGCAAGCGTGATGGGCCATGGGGACACACGGGCCTTTTGATGCCCACAGGCCTGGGACAGCAATCTGAACAAGGGCTCTGAACTCTTGTGGGGCTCCTGGACAGCGCTCCACCCTTCCCAGGACCCCAGGCAGGGCTCGGGGCAATGAACGTGCTTTCCTTTTCATAATCCACCTGTCCCCGTCCCCTGCCACCCCTCCTGAGGCAGCAGTCATCCAGAAGCAAGGCTGTGGAAATACCAGGTTGGCGGAAGACACCTGGGAAGACCTGGCCTCCCCCGTCGCCTCGTTCCAGCAAGCTTTCCCACACGCTGCCCCCGATTCACAGACCCCAGGGAGCCAGGAAGCATCCGCTTATAGTAACGTGACTTATGATTTATGGCTATGATTAGGCAGTTCCTTTTTCCCCTCATTTTCTCTTTCTCTCTCTTTTTTTTTTTTGCAAAACATTTGACTTAACAGGAGAATGCTATCCAGAGTTGCTGTGGGCTGTAAAAACGCAATAGCAAGGGAAAATGTTACTAATGGTCTCCACTAGTAATGGAGCCTCAGAGACCCCCTGGCAGGACTGTAACAGAGGCTTCTCAGGACCTGGCCTGTGACAACCGGCTCTTGCCTGAAAGAGAACTAATGCTCAGCCCCAGCCTGGGGAGACACCCTGGAAGTCTTAGCCCCCCTTCGCGGCCTGTGTCTGTCTCCTAGGGGAGAGCCCGTAAGCCAGAAAGGCCATTCCTCCACCCACCCACGCCTTTCATCACCTCCAGGCCCCACCTGGCCCTCGCTGTCTGGGACGGGAGGGCCAGGGATCCTAGACTCTGGGCCAACAGCCCCTTGCCAGGCTCCTGGAGACAGCCAGCAGCTGCTGCCAGGGTTTTCAAATGTACCCCTTTCCTCCAATTATAAGAATAAGAACCCTGACCCAGAGGTGTTTTTGCCTTCTTTAACGCATATGAGCAGTCTAAGGTAACAGGAACCCTGCCAGGGAGCACCCAGGATTCCCCGAGTCAGGAATTTGCTGTACGACCCTGGGCAAGTCCTTCCCCCTTGGCTTTGCTCCTCTGTAAAATGAGGCAGGTGGACAAGATCGCAGGGGCTTCTGGTTAAGCAGGTAACCTGTTTTCTCTTCACTGGAATGTAGGCTCCAAGTGGGCAGGATTCTCTTACCCGCTGTGTGTCTAACACCCAAGCTGTAACATTTGTCACCTGGAAGTCAGTCAAAAAACATTGATATATCAGTTCTGCAGAGTGGCAAACAGATGCGCTGAAGGTTCAGGAACACAGGTTCAGGAAGGACTCGGAGCAACTCAGAGCTCCCAGCCCTGTAAGTAAGGTCCTTTTTCTTTCTTTCTTTCTTTTTATTTTGCTATTATTAATGTACAATTACATGAGCAATATTATGGTTACCAGACTCCCCCTATTATCAAGTCCCCACCACATACCCCATTACAGTCACTGTCCATCAGCGTAGTAAGATGCTATAGAATCACTACTTGTCTCTCTCTGTGTTATACTGCCTTCCCTGTGCCCCCCCCCCGCTACATTATGTGTGCTAATCGTAATGCCCCTTTTTCCCCTTATCCCTCCCTTCCCACCCATCCTCCCCAGTCCCTTTCCCTTTGGTAACTGTTAGTCCATTCTTGGAGTCTCTGAGTCTGCTGCTGTTTTGTTCCTTCAGTTTTTGCTTTGTTCTTATACTCCACAAATGAGTGAAATCATTTGGCACTTGTCTTTCTCCACCGGGCTTATGTCACTGAGCATAATACCCTCCAGCTCCATCCATGTCGTTGCAAATGGTCGGATTTGTTTTCTTCTTAGGGCTGAATAATATTCCATTGTGTATATGTACCACCTCTTCTTTATCCATTCATCTACTGATGGACACTTAGGTTGCTTCCATTTCTTAGCTATTGTAAATAGTGCTGCGATGAACACAGGGGTGCATATGTCTTTTTGAAACTGGGCTGCTGTATTCTTAGGGTAAATTCCTAGGAGTGGGATTCCTGGGTCAAATGGTATTTCTATTTAGAGTTTTTTGAGGAACCTCCATATTGCTTTCCGCAATGCTTGAACTAAGGTCCCTTTTCTTGCTCAGAGATAAGTCACATTCACGGGGCTGACGCTCCCAACCCCAGGTCAGCCAGACGGATTAGGAGTCCCCAAGATTCTTACCTTCATGTTCTTCAAGAGAACAGGCCTGCTCATGGCCTGGGTCCCAGGCCCCAGGAGCTGCTGTCTCCCATCTGAGAGGCCGGGTCCTGACTTTGGGAGCTGATGGCTCTGAGCCTACATCTGGGTGGGCCTCTTGAAGCCCTTTCTGCCTTGGCAGGACAGCAAATGGGCAGTTTCCAAAAACTGTATCACTTGCCTTTAATGGGGTTAAGGTCAGGATGGGTAAACGGGCTCAGGAGATCCCTGGCCAAAGGAGGTTACAAGGTGAGGGGCCTTAACTGGACGCCTGAGCATCCACCTGCCCTCTCCGTGCCAGCCTCAGGGAGCCGCAGGGACCTGAAGGGGCTAAAGGAGAGAACGGAAGGCCAGCGGCATCTCCAGGAGACTAGTTTTCTCCACAAGCCCACCCCCACCCACCCCGCCGCCAACCCCCACCAATCTCTCCCTACCCCAGGCTTCCGGCATCCTTTGGCAGAGAAGGCTCAGGCTCTCTTTTCAGCCCAGGCCTTTCTTCTGAGCTCTGGTAATTAGAAACCTGCCCCTTCTGCCCTTCCCTGCAACATGTCAGAAATCAGACTCAATATCTCCACCCAAACCTGGTCCTCCATGGGCTCCAGACTGAATTTGGGGGTCCTCATAGGCCCCCCCTCCTCCTCATTCCCTGCCTCCAACCCACTAGGAAGCCCTTTGCACTCTCAATCCACCCCTTCCTTTCCATCATACTGCTATTGCCTCTCTCCTGGCTCCATCACCCTGTCCCAGCTCCATCACCTTATCCTGGCTCTATCACTTCTCCTGGGAACTATAGTCAAGGCCTCGTCGGAGGCCTCTCTGCCTCGAGTACAGTTCTCTCAGCAATGAGGGGCTGCAAGCCTATATTGAGGGGGATGAGGATGTGGGTGGGGAGTCTGCTAGGGCTGGGAGGATGGTACCCAGAGGAGGCCATGGGGCAGGAAGGTAGCTTTGTTCTTCACCACCGTGGTGGGACTGGACTGGAGAAAGATAGAAGGAAATGGAGGATGAGGGAGGAACCCTTTCAGGTCCACTCTGACAGCCGGCCACGGTGGACCTGCCTCAGGCAAGTGCTCCTACGGGACTCAGACCGGCCGAGTTACTCCCCACCCAGAATCTGAATAGCTCCCTCGCTAAGCACTTGCGTGCTCGCAGCATGTGGAAGACATGACCAGTTAGCATTTACTGAGCTGTTGAGGGCCCAGGTACTGTGAGGATATAGGAGCTCAGAGAGGTTGCGGAACTTGCTAATGTCAGACCGTAGGTGGTAGAGGGGCTCAGGATCGGGTTCCTCTAATTCTTATTCACTGCATCATATCGAAGCAGCTATTGAACCTGTGCCTCATTTTCTCCAACTCCAAAAACAGGGATGATGGTGATAATTCCAGCATCGCAAGGCAGTTATGGGAACCAAGAGATGATGCATGTGTACATCAAGACCGAGAGCACAAAAGCAAGCTGGTCAGTGAGAGAGCTGGGACCCTAACCTCAGTCGGGGGCTCTCAAGGGGCTTATCTGGCACTGTTTCCCCCGCCATCCTCACCACATTACTGTCCCCATCTTTGAAGCAAACCACACTACAGGAGGAAAAGGAGCCCTAGGAATTGAGACTTTCCCTGTGGCCTAGGAGAGCGACAGCTCAGAGAGGAAAGCTACGTGCAGCTGCAGCCTGAGGGTGAGCATGAGGAGGGCCAGACAGAGGCCCCTCTTGTCTCTGGGGCAGGGTGCACGCTGCTCCCGCGGCTGAGCGTCCCCGGCCGCCTGGCCCAGCCAGTCTGAGATGATCTGCACCTTCCTTGGCCCTCAGCGAGGCCCAGGGCCCGTCTGAGGCCTGGGGCCAGTCCGCAACTTTTACAGACCCCAGAAAGAGAGAAGGCACTGCCTCATCACTGCGTTTCAAGAAACAACCTGGTCTTTTTAACAGTTACTTTCTCACGACTGTCTAAAATTCTGCTGGCAGGTACCCCATAATCTAATACGCTGCAACAAGGAGAAAGCCCATGATAGGACAGTGAGGGACCAGAGCAGACGGCAAAATGGTGCATTCCTTCTGGCTCCACCATTTCATAGTCTACCCACCCACGGAAGGGACTTGGCCAACATAAAAGCTGTTTTATGAGGCTGTTCTTTCCCAGTGTCTTTTAATATTATTGCTGCACTGTGTTGTTGCTTTTGTTTCTAAATTGTGCTTTGGATTTTCCTGAAGCTATAACAACTTCCCAGCCTCCTCTTCAAACTCTGGAAGTAACTTCTTGGGAAGAAGTTTGGGTTTCAATAGAGAAATAATGGAGTAAATCAGTGAATAAACACATAGATTGGTGAGAACTCCTCTGCCTCCTGTTTGCACCTGGTTAGCTGGGGTGACGTTTAGATTCCCGGAGAGGAGAGTTGGGGAGATGGTGGCTACACCCCTAACCAGGCTCTGCAGGCGTCATGGTGCTGGACTGCCAGGGCAGGGACCTCTATGGGGCCAGCCTAATTGCTTTAAATTTTAAAATCCTGATTTTTCTATGTACCAAAGGAATCTCCCACCATGATTCCCCAACTATTCCAGTGGCTCAGGGAGAGGAGGAGATGCCTCCCCCTCAGGGAGTGAAGATATATTCCCACAGAGGCCCCTTTGGGACTCTGGGAGGGGAGGGCACAGCTCACCCGGGGATTACAGAGCCTTGCCCAGCATGTGCAAGGCCAAGGCCAGGAGCCCATGCCACAGGTCAAGTGACCGAAGCTGACGGACATTCACAGCCAGTCACAGAGCTAGGAAGTGGGCAAGCCCCGTCACTCATTCACTGCACAGACATTTAATCAATGCTCACTCCATGCCGAACACGGTGCAGGGTGCTGGGGCCATGGCGCCAATCGACGCCCACACCTGGTAGCTGAAGAGCCCAAGTCATCTGCTTCTGGAGCCAGATTCCCTTGCAGAGAGCTTTCCTGCAGGCAGGAACCCTTTCCCAACCCTCCTTCATTCACTCTGCCTTTTAAATCCCACCATGGCCGTGGGAGGTGGACACGGTGGGGGCATTTCCTCCCATTTACAAATGACAACACCGAGGCCCAGAAAGGCCAACCCACTCACGGCCTGGGGTCACACAACAAGTGCACGGCGGTCTGGACTAAACCCCGGGTCTTCTGAAACCCATATGGGCTCTTTCCAGAACATCTGCCTACCAATTAGTCGAATTCTACAGATTCTTTTTCTCCAAAAAGACCTTCAAAGAAGTCCTGCTCACCCACACCCACTCCTGAGCCTTCTCGGTCCTCTGCCCACGACCCTGTGCAGGATTCCGCACACCTTTCTGCCCTCATCCTTTTCCGGCTCTCAGTCCACTGGCAACGAGCCCCTCCAGGGAGGGCAAACACTGCCACGGAAGGGGTTAAATTTCCCAGAGCCTCCCATAAATAATTCATGAGAAATATCTGCCGAGATAACCCCAGACTGTTGATGCTGACATTATTGCACCTGCACATTTTAATTGGTCCAGGAGAGCCGGCCCATAATTGGTGCCTAAATCAGCGCAAACCTGACTTGGTTGTAAGAGGGAAGAGTGGGCTCTTCGGAGAATTGGGCTTTTTAACTCCTGTGTGGCTGAGGGATGGGAAAGGGGGGCAGAGAGAGTCAGCTAGGGAGGCAGGGAGAGGGGCACACCCCCCCCAGCTGTGCCCAGCCCCCGGGCTCAGCCAAGCCTATCCGTCTGCTTCACTAGGAGGGGAAAGGTGGCGCGTGAGTCAGCGGCTGGGAGCACAGGTTTGGAGGTAGCGCGTCTTGACCTTTTCTGTGCCGTGAGCCAGAACTGTTTGGTAAAGACTGAGGACTCTTCCTCAGAACAATGTTTTTAAATGCATAAAATATACATCATTACAAAACAAGTCAATTATATTAAAGAAAAACAGTTCTGAAAAAATTTAAGTTGGGCTGTATGTGCTGTTTTATTAATGCATTCAATTATGAGAGCTGACGTCAGATCTGATAACTACTGTAACTTCAGAGTAGCGGTGAGCACAAACGGTGCTTAGCTATCTGCCACGACTGTAGTGTGACACGGAACACCTGTAACTTTGGTGATGAAGTCCTGTTGGCGCATCTGACTGTGCTGTGCCGCTCAGATTCACACTCAAGGAAATGCTGTGTTTCTGTTAGAGGTGAGTGAACATAATGCTGTATTTCTTTCCCACCCAAGTTCACGGACTGAGATTAAGGGTCCTGGCCTCAGAGCCCGACAACTCTGGGGTTCACTAGCTAGGCGGCCTTGGCCTCCCCTGGCCTTGGTCTCTTCATCTGCAAAATGGGCTTAGGAGGCTGGTGGAGCTGGTTTTAAACTGCTCTGCCCACTGGGGGTGGCCTGGAAAGTGACCTGACCTCACTGAGCCTCAGTTCACTGGCTGAAGAATGGGGCTCCTGACAGTGCCTTCAGCAGAGGCGCCTCTGGGCTTGCATGAGGCCGCACGGGCAGAGTGCCTAGTAGAGTGCCCAGCAAAGGGGCTCAAGGTGCCGTAACCGCAGCAACCCAGAATGAACCCGGAGCTTTGGCACCCAGCTCAGGCTGCTGGCAAGCAGATGTGAAGCCCATGCCTTCCCCACCAGACTCAAATACGCAGTACTCTCAGTCTTCAGTCCTGTGTGCATCTTCTGTCTTGCGTGCATTGGCTGCCCATGGGCATCTACCCTCCTGGCCTCCATTGCTTCCTGCCGTCACCCAGTCGGAGGGCCCTGGGACTCTGGAACATGTCGCCTCCAGAGTGGGGCTGCTTCAGGACCCCTGCCAAGTCAGCGCCTGCCAAGCAGCTGCGATGTGGAAGCCAGACATAGCCCTGTGTGGCGACTGCCACATCCCTGCCTTGGGTGGAAGTGCCACCTTTAGGACTGTAAATAAGTCCCCGGCTCTCACACGGTGCGTGCAGTGAGTACCTTCACCCGGGCTCTAGCGATGGGGTGGGGGCAGGACAGTCTTCAGAGGGTCAGCCCCTGTAGGTAAGTAAGGCTGGGACAGTGGCTGTCCTTGACCCCACATCTAGACACAGAAGCTAGGATCCGTCTCTTATTTTGGAGTATCAGGAAAGGTTGCCATGGCTACTCCTCTGCTCTGATTCCCACCCAGCCCAAACCTGCCCTGTCCTTGACTGGCGGCTGCAGAGCCAGGCATCAACCCCCTCCAGTCCTCCTCTGTTCATAGGGGCCCCCTGGAAAGCAGTACCCGCCACCCCCAATCCTGCAGGAGCCCCCCCATTCCCAAGGAACCCTCTCTTCCTCCGGCACTTGCTGTGGGCCCTGGGGGCACCATCATCTCATTCTGGAGTTGTGTAGGGCTCCATTAGTGCCAAAATGTGCAGAGAGATGGTGCTGAGGGGCAGCCGAGGCTGCGGGAAAGTTTCTGTGGGGACTGACGTGGGGAGGTGGGGCCTCCCGGGGAGTGCATCGTGCAGGCCCAGGCTGAGTAGTGGTGGAGGGCGGGAGGGAACGGATGGTGGGGGAATAGGTGCCAGCGGCCCTTCTGCCTGACAGGGTGCGCCTGCCCCGGGCCTCTGGGCCTCTGCAGGCTCCTGCTCCTCGGGTCCCCACAGCTACTCTGCAAGCAGGGGGAGGAGGGACCATAAGCCCTGAATGCCTATGACGTGCCTGCCACGCACCACGCCTTGCTTTATGGACACAACCTCACACCATCTCTGAGACAGGCGAGAGTGCTGTTTGAGCCCCATTTTACCACATGAAACTGAGGCTCAGAGAGACTGAGTGATTTGCGTAAGGTCCCAGAGCTAGGAAGGGGCAGCTCCTGCCCAATACCGGAGGCCTCCGTGAACCCGGGCACTCCCACTCTAAATCTGACTGTCTGAGGCCTGGCTGCCAGCTATTGAGGTGTCCCTTTGTGCCAGGCACCGTTCTGGGTACCACAGGCATCACACCTCCTGGAGCGCACAGAGGCTCTGCTTCCCAGAAATGGAGGGTGAGGCTCAGCACGGTGATGTCAGAAGCCCAAAGTCACACGGGTAGTAAGTAAGGAGTGGGAATTCAACCTGATTTGTCCATCTCCAAAAACAGTGAACTTAGCTCAGTGCAATTCAACAAATTCTACTTGAGCACCTACTATGTGCCCAGCCTTGACCTAGTAGGGCTATACCACAGTACACAAAACCAAGACCTCCCCCCCATGGGTGCTTATCTTCCAGTTGAGGGAACAAACCGAAATCACAGACACAGGTAAGTAACCTAGAATGTTAGAAGGTGACAGGTGCTCGGGGTTAGAAGGAAAACTTCAAGCTGAAGAAGTGGGGTGTGGGGCAAGGCAGGTGTGGGTTGAGCAAGGGACAGGCGTTACATAGGGCAGATGAGGGAGGCCCCAGTGAGAAGATGACAGTCTAGCAAAGACTTGAAGGAGATGAGGAAGGGAGCCAGGCAACTAGCAAAGCTGGCACATAATAGGTGCTTAGTAAGTATTTGCTGCAGGAAGAAGCTAATTCTAGACCTTACCTGGCGGGTGGTCATTGCAAGCTCTGCATGAGCAGTACTGGCCTCCACTTACCAGAACTGATGTGGGCAGTGCTTCCCTTGGCATTTTGTGCTTGTGGGTCTTACTCGCATTGCTTATGTCTTCTTCCTGGTGGGTGTAGACATGACATTGGACACGGCATTCTGTGCTCAGTGGCTGCTGTGGCCTTAAAGATGAAAGGGACACAGGTGGGAGGGGGTGCCCGATGCGGTGCCTGGCCAGAGGGAAGTGCTGGGCGTTAGCTCCTCCCCAGAATGGCTTGGTTCTGCTCTCGCAGGGACTTCTGACTTTTCTGTAAGGGAGAAAACTGCCAACCACCGAAATATGTGCTGGGCAAAGACCTGTGGGCAGAGCAGGCAGTCTGGCGTGGCGGGGGTGGGGAGGCGTGGTTGGGGCTTATGGTTGGAGCTAAAAAGGGGCCAGGCCTCTAGTCGTAAAGGACAACGCTGGGCACCCAGGTTCCTTTCCAGCCTACTGGGGCATTTCAGCCCAGCCTGGTTTGCTGAGAGACCGGCAGACGCTGTGTTTTTGAGGTTAACGCCCAGTGAGATTTAAGGGGCAGAAGGGAGCATTATCTGAGGACTCTGCTTGCAGGGGAAATCCTGACAGTGCTGCAGAAGTAAACTGTGCTTCCCTATAATTAGATACATATTTATTTTAAAAGGTTATAATTTCCTACTGGTTTGCTGCTTGATAAATACAGAGTTTATTTATTTATTTTCTTAACTCCAGCTTAGGAAAAACAGATCCACGTTTG
The DNA here is from genome assembly GCA_029783875.1 of Phataginus tricuspis. Classification (NCBI taxonomy): domain Eukaryota; kingdom Metazoa; phylum Chordata; class Mammalia; order Pholidota; family Manidae; genus Phataginus; species Phataginus tricuspis. The sequence goes on along the minus strand of JAQQAC010006904.1, from coordinate 2,597,587 downwards.
GACATCAGTAGGGATGTCACGATGACCTCAGGCAGCAGTTCTCCCCCAAACCCCACTAACCCCCGGAGCAAAGATCGGATGGCACTGGAGTGAGCTGGGGGACAGGATGCCCGGGGCAGGCAGAGGCGTGGCAGAGAGGACTTTCTGAGTCCTGGCTGTAAACTGGAGTGACTTAATTCCCTCTGTGCTTTCACTCATGCACCGCCGGGTGACTGGAATGTCTTTGCTTCTCTGCAGCTGCCAGTATAAATTTTACCTATCAATGGATGGCTGAAATGCCATGTCTTCCAGGAAGTCACCCTGGATTCCCCTGCTTGGCAGGAGCTCTGTTTAGTCTGAAATCCCACAGCCTGTCCTTGGCTCCTCTAAGGCAGGTGCTCAGGGCACTGTGGCTACTTGGTGTTGTGGGTGGACTTGTGTGCCCCCTTGAAAAGATTTACTGAATTTAATCCCCAGTTCTTGTGAAGGTGACCGTATTTTAAAATTGGGTCTTATGCCTGGTGTCTTGTAAGAAGAGAGACACACCAGAGGCAGAGACTGGACCGTTGCAACTGCAAACCAGGACTGCTGAGGATTCAGGGCTGCCGTCAGAGGCTAGGAGAAGGCAAGCTGGGCTTCTGCCCGGCGTCTCAGAGGGAGTGTGGCCCTGCCGACACCTTGATTCCAGACCTCCATCCTCTAGAACTGTGACAGAACCCATCTCTGTTTTACCCACTCATTCCTGGGGCTTTCTTATGGCAGTCCCAGGAAGCTAGCAGATTGGGGTACAGGCCTTTTCTCCCTCCTGGGGAGCATTTCCTACTTAACGGTATTCAGTGTAACATGGGTGCTCAATAGATATTTATCGACGAGCAGACGGATGGAAGACCGGTCAGTCCCTGGAGAGAAGGCACCACGTCTGGCTCGTCTCTGTGTCCCCAAATTGCCAAGTTTGGGCCATGGTACTTAATAGTTCACGTCCACGGCTGTGGCCTCCAGCTTGGATCACACAGCGACTCCCAGCTCATATCATGGCTTCCACTCTTGTCTTTCAGACACTCTTCAAGCTTTGCGGAACTCCTAGGGCGTTCCAAACTGGTGGCACTCTCTGAGTTCTTTGCCTATGCTCTGCCCCCTCCCCGCTCTGCCAGGCAAACTCTCGCCCATCTTCCCAGCCTGAACGCCAACCTGTGCTTCTCACCAGCCTTCCTGAGCCACCACCCATCCTCTTCCAGGAACGGCTTGTTTCCTACCCTGCGCTCCCTGCTCTGCATATTCTGTTTCCAGGGTAGCTCCTACCCACCGGGTTACAGCTATTTGTTTGCTTGTCTATTTGCCCTGCTGGCTTGTTAGTGTCTTGAGGTGAAAGACCCCTTACTTCTGATCTTCATGTCCTGGTACCTTTCAACAGCTGAGGGGATGGACTGGGCTGAGCAGCAAGGAGCAATGCTCTGCCCTTATCTTAGGGAGCTGGTTTAATGGTTCTCCCATCTGCCTGGCTCCTTTCCCAGCACCCAGGGTCCCAGAGGACTTGGAAGCTGGTAGGGAGACCTGATGAGCGAGGCTGGGTTTTCCAGTGGCTTCCTAGTCTGCCCTTCTCAGGTCTGAGATGATGGACCGAAGACCAGAAGAAAGGAAGGCTTCTCCCAGGGCGCACAGCCCACATGTGGGCACTTCCCCACCAAGCCCCAAGGTTTGACGGGAGCCCCTGGGCTGTTTGCTTGATAGGGCTCTTCAACATTAGGGGCTAGAATTGCAGAATCTGCTGGGGAAAGAAGGAGGGAGAGGAGAACTAAGTTCCTCCAGAGGAGGCGAGGTCTCAGACTCACAGTGCACCTACTGTGTGCGGGCCCTGAGCGAGCTGCTCTGGCACTTCATCTCAGCCCAGCCTACAGGCACATGTTACTGGCAGATGAAGGAACCCAGGCTCAGATGCCCCAAGGCCCACAGCTGCTGGAGCTCGCACTGAACCCAGACCACCAGGCCCAAAGGCTATGAGCGTCCTACTACCCTGCGGTGGTTCCTCTATGATGGGCACTGCTCAGAATCCAGGTCAGATCCTGGCCACGGAGGTGGCCAGTCCAAAGGGGCAGCATGCCCTAGGTTTTCTCAGGTGCCTGGAGAACATCCTGCAGTTTGTGTGGAAGAGAAAGCTCTGGGGTCCCCAGGCCCTTGAAGAAGCTCGTCTTCCTGGTTGGGCAGTTCAGTCAAGAGAGAGGACTTGTGCCCAGACTTGAAGGACTCCATCCATGGTGCAATGGGGCTAACACAGAGGCCAAAGACCACATTCATGTGGCTGGAGTGTCCAGCAGGAGGGAGGTGAGATTACTCTGCTAGACCCTGCGTGGGCCAATCTACAGCCTGAGCAGAGCTGTTTTCTGGGACGTCACACTGAGAGAGATGTTGCCTGGTGAGGCGGCTGGGAGTTTTTAGGCCAGAGAAGATGCAGCAGGAAATGAGAACTGTTGTGAGTAGCTCAAGGGCTCTCCAGTGGATGGGCAATTAACCGATTCCTTCTGGTTCTAAGAGCTACAGCAAGGACCAGCAGGTGGAAGGTACAGAAAGACAGACTTAGCACGTCACCTCTTAAGACTCAAGGGGCCTCCTCAGAGGGAGGAGCACCTCTATCACGGGAGTCATTCAAGTGAGAAGGGAAAGAGATTCAGCACAAAATCATGGCTTGGACCAGGTGCCTCACCTCTAAGAGATGACAAGAATGTCTGGTCCCAGAGATTCTCATAGCTCCACTCTCTTCTGAAATTTTCTATGGCAATATATCAATTCCTTGCTAAAAATGCACATGTCCTGATCTTCTGAATCATGAATTTCCCCTTATAGTGGGATCTGGGAATCTGTATAGGCAACTAGGTTTGAAAATCACTGTCTCTGAGGTCATGGGGACAGCACCGTGCCTCCCCACCTCCCCCGCCCGCACCACTGACATGCTCAGTGCCTCCCACTGGGCCGCCAGGCCTCTTAGGCCCAGGCCTGGACTGTTACGGCCCAAGGCTGACATTTTCTACGGCAATGTATCAATTACATGTATATGCCTGGTGGTTGGTCCCTTTCCATCATGATCCTCTGGGAAGCAGGAACTAAGTCTTGGTATTATCTCGCCTGGAACATGGAGCAGGGGAGAGGCATCTCTGAGACCTGGGATATTTCAATGTTTGCCAGTAATGTGTTTGATAGTTGATTTTATATGCCAAGTTGTCTGGGCCCACCGACACTCAGATATGTGGCCAAATATCATTTGGATGTTTCTGTAAAGGTGTTTTTAGATGATGTTAACATTTAAATGCGTGGACTTTGATTAAGGCAGAATCCCTTCCATAATGTGGGTGGGCCTCGTCCAATCGACTGAAGGCCCCAGTGGAACAAAAGTCTGACCTCCCCTGAGCAAGAGGGGATTCTGCAGCAGACAGCCTTCAGACTTCATCTGTAGCGCTGGCTCCTTCCTGGTTCTCCGGCCTGCTGGCCCACCCCATAGATTTTAGACTTGCCAGCCTCTGTAATTGTGTGAGCCAATCCCTTAAAATAAATCTCTTTATACTTACCCGCACACCCTATTGATTCTGTTTGTCTGGAGAACCATGACGAACAACTAACACACAGGAAGATGGACCAAGGTGACCAGCAGAGGAATCACGAGAAGCCACGCTGGGCACCAGGAACTGCCGGCAAAAAGGAGGCACACGGAATGTGAAAGTTCATCCTGCCAAAGCCATTTCCCTCTGCTCTGAAGTCAGCTTCAGAAATGCAGAGTGCTGGCAGGCGAGGAGACGTACGTGAGGTTCCCCAGAACATTCTTAGGGTGTGCAGAATGAAGCCGAGCCAGAACCTCAGTCACTGGGGAGCCGGCAGGTGGGCTGTGACGGCTGACTGAGAGTGCATGCCTTGACCTGTCTGGACACAGGAGGGATGGAGCCTCCAGAGAATGTGGAAAAACTAAATAGAGGCAGAGACCCACAGAGGTCAGCTCCCACATCACCCTGAGAACCAAGGTGAAGAAAGTTCACAAAGGTTCCTAAGCCATTGAGATCCTAGACTCCCAAACCAAAGAGACCTAGGGGCTCATCCGGTCTAGGCCTCTGCCTTTAGACTAGGCAGCTGGCAGCCCAGGCCAGAGTGACTCTTATATTGGGGATATTTGCAAAGAGTATCAGGGGTGGGAGTCCTGGTGACTATAATGACTTTAACCTTAGCAGCTTTTGAGCACCTACTGGGTGCCAGACACTGAGCCAGGAGCTTTCCATGCATCACCCACTGAATATGGCAATAATAATGTGCAGTAAGTACTATTACTATGCCTACTTTACCAGTGAGGAAGCTAAGGTACTGGTGGAGTAACTTACACAGGTAGAACGTGGTGGAACTGAAATTCAAACCCTGGTCAGCCTGGTTCCAAGGACTTGCTCTTAACCGCCATGGAAGGGGGAAGAAAAGTGGGTGGAGAGGAAGGGAAAGAGTGTAACTGTCATTGTATAACTAAGGAAGCAGGCCCAGGAAGGACAGAGAACTTTCCCAGGGTCTGAGGGCTGGTGGTGCAGACCCGATGTGGAAGTAGTCCTGGGGAGATGGGGTGCAGGGCCCCTACTGAAGGCTGCAGAGTGGCAAACAGTGTAGGATGCAGAAGCAAAGGCCCCGGGCCTGACTGGCCCACCACACCAGCTAGTGTGATCTCAGGCGAGCACTCTCGAGAAGGGCTCTTGCCCATCTGTCCTGACAGCCCTGGAATTCTGCCTGTTGTGGCCTTGTCTGGATGTCTCTAGAAGCACAAATGCCCCAGGGAGGCACGGCACCCAGGGGTCCAGCATGAACACTTTCATCAGGGGTGCATCTATCTGGTGACTTTTTTCAAATGTCTCTGGCACCTGAGGTGAAAAAAGTAGACGTGCCTTCAGGCTAGCCCCGTAGCATCGGTTTAGGCTGCGTGTCTGAGAGAGACCCCCAGGGAGGGCAGGCCTGGGGAACAGGGAAAGCACAGGAAGCGCTGCTGGGTGCGCCTGGAGGTGCCCCAAGCCCCTCAGGGCGACATTCCCTAAGCCTCGCCTCTCCAGACCTGATCCTCCACGTTGGCCGATGGAGCTGCAGCTCTGGGGTCACCCCCAACCCCCTCCTGCTTCCCCCATCCTGTCAACAGCTGGGTCCCGCCAGCTCTACCTCCCAGATAGATCAGATCTCAATCCTTCCACTTCTCATCCCTGCACTGCTGCCGGCCAGTCCCAGCCATTATCCCTCAGACGAACTAACACTACTGCCTCCTACCTGGCCTCTGTGCTTCCCCGCGAGCCTCCCAATAATGTACTTTCCATGCAGTAACCAAAGTGTCTTTCGAAATACAGATCCAATCAGGTCCCTTGCCTCCTAGAAACTTTCCTGTGGCTCGCCATTGCCTGAGAAAGTCCCACCGCACCTCCTCCACTGGCCCCAGGACACCCCACGCCAGCCATCTTAGCTCCCTCCCGGAGAGCTAGTCTCCCACACCTCGCTGGATTTGCACATGCGGTTCTACCACCCTGAACAGCTGCCTTTTCTCCAGCGCCTGCCCTTCTGTGACTCATCCTGTAAGACATAAGCGATGTATGCCAGGCACCAGCAGCCCTTGGAAGTCTCCCCTGATTTCCTTCTCCCCACCCCAGCTGACGGCGTGTCCGCTCAGCACCCAGGGCAGTCTGTACATTCCTCCACACTGTGTTTTAAGTATGTGATGACTTGCCCATCTGTGCTAGACTGAACGTGTAAGCTCTTTAAGTAAGAACGTGGACCGCATGTTTCTCATCACCTGCCGTGTAACTTGAGCTCAGTGATGTCTCCGGAATGAAGGTAGGTATATAAGCAGCCCTAACACCAGGGAGAAAGTGGTGAGAGATGAGATTATAATGAGAGATACAAGGGAGAAAGAGGGGATTGGTTCTAAATCTTTCTGGAAGTGGCAGAAGAGGGCTCCCAAGCATGGGGAAAGTCTCAACAAGCAGAGATGGGGAGGACGGGAGGCGGCTTGAGGGTCTGCCGACCACGGTGTAAATACACTCACCTAGCAGGCTCAGAAGCAGGACTGGGGCCTGGCTTTAGCGTCCAGTCTCCTCAGGACTCTGACCTTGCCCTTCAACCATGACAGCAGGAGATTCAGATCCCCAGGGCAGACTGCCTTTCCTTTAGGCCGCTGGGGAAAGAAATAAATTTGGACATTTAAACACCTTGGCCAGATTCCCCACTGTTCTGATTTGCCTTTATTCGCTCTGCAGCTTGGTGCCTCTCAAAAAGCCACCCTTTTCTAGTCCCTCGTTTTTTCCTCTGTGAGCCCAAGGCCTGCAAGGAGACGGAAAGGAATCCGAGCCCCAGGGGCCTGCTGGGCCTCAGGGAGACCCGGGGACTCGGCCTTCCCTGCTGCTTCCTAAGCCCCTCTGGTCTTTGGGACTATGTGGAGACTGCTAGGACAACTTTCTGGGCTAAGAAGGGTATGTGAATGTGCTGACAATGTCTCTATAGTAACCAGGAACTTGAACAAGTGTTGCTAGAAACCCACCAAATAAACAAGAAGGTGCATCTTCTCCCAAGCTGGTCAGCTGTATTCAGGAAGCTGGCCCACAGGCTGGGGGCTCAGCACGCACACGTGCAAGCCAGGCAGTCATGCTGCTTCACTGAGTCTAGAAGCTTGGCTGAGCTCGGAAGTTCACCTGGTGTCCATGACCACAGGATCATGAGATTTGCCTTGCTGGCAATTCAGTTGTGCTTTTGACTAAGAAACAAAAAGTAAAAAACAAAATCAACAACAAAACGGAGAAGAAAATGATTCAAGGTGAGCTGGTCAAGTTGCATGGACTTCCAGTGTCTGAGAAACTACAGCACACAGTTTCTGAAACCCACCCTGCAGGGCGAGAAAGGCAGGGATGAGGAAGGTGGGGAAAAGAGAAGGAGCGAGGGAGGGAAATTTGGGGAGTGCTGTGTGCTAAGCACTGTGTTTTGCCTAACTCAGGAGGCCAGAGGGCAGAGTGATTAAGTGTGGGATGCCAGAGCCAGGCTCCTGGGTCCAAAATCTGGCACTGTCCTCTCAAATTGTGTGTCCTTGGGCTCTGCTTAACCACTCTGAGCCTCTGTTTCCTCAGCAGTAAGATACAAGTTGTTATGAAGATTAAATGAGCACATACATATAAAGAATTTAGAACCCAACAAGGCACATAGTATATGTTCATTAAGTGTGGGCTATTACTATTTTATTTATTTAACCTTCACAATAACCTCTGAAGTACAGACTTTTATTCTCCTTGGTTCTCAGATAAAGAAACAGGCTCAGAGACAGCCATTCCCAGCTCAGGCCACACAGCTGGTAAGAGGCAAGGATGGGGGTCAACTCCAAGCTGGAGTGTCCCCTTGCACCCTGATGCCTGTGCTAGGAGCCAGCTCCACCTCAGACAGGCCTGGTGCTGGCTTCTGCGACCTCAGGCCTGTAATGGAGGCCTCTCCTCCCAAAAAATGTGGTGACCTGCACATGACAGGATTCATGGAGCACAGCAGACCTCCCTTGATGAAGCTCTCACTCTATCCTCCTTTCAAATGCAGGAATCACAGCTCAGAGCAGATCAAGACAGCATCCTTGGCAGCTTTCCTTCATGCCCTGCATGGCTTCTTCTTACCTGGGATGGCAAAGCAGTGGGCTGGGAGTCAGCAGGTGGGGGTTCAGCTCCAGCTCTGCCACTAGCCCGATGAGTGACCTTGGGCAAGTCACTCGCCTCATCTCTAAAATGAAGGTGCTCGATTCAACCATCCTGAGTTCTCTGAGACTCTAAGTTTAGGATTCTGAGTGCCACATGTCACATATTAAGATGAAAGAGTGAGTGTTTCAGCCAGTTGACTGCAGTGAGAGGTGATAACCCATCCCTTAGTGCCCCTTGGAAGTACATCCACGTAACACACGCCGTAAACACAACAGGCTTGGAGAAACGTTGAGAGAGCAGTGAGAGAACCACGGTGCCGTTTGCACCCCTCCCCGCCCCCGCCCAGGCTCGATGCTTGCCCACCCAAGAGCTCCTTTCATCCTTCTAACAGACTGGTGATACAGGGATTGTCCGTGATGCCATTTTACAAAGGAGGCAACCACGACTCAAAAAGTCAGGTTGAATGAGCAGAGATGACATTTGAACCCAACTATTTCTGACTCCAAATCTATAATAAGATTCCGGACAGATAAAACAAATTCCAAGCAAACACATGACTTCCTTTTTGGTTCTTCCTAAAGCATCTTGCTTTTCAGGAGCTGCTCTTCCACAATTTCCCCTCCACCTGCAAAGCAGGAATGGAGATCCAGTTCGTGTTTTACAGCCCCAAACCCTGGCTGTCCTGGAACAAAATGAAGTCTAATCAGGGCCTGGAAATTTCATGTCTGAATTTCCAGCACATGCTGGCCAGTGTCTTCTGAAGTCAGACTGCCCGGGAGCTGAATGATCATCTTTCTGGTGGTGCAGAACCCGTACCCCTTGTGTTTCCCGGCTCCCACAGTTCCTTCTTTGCAGTTTACCAGACATCCAAGCACCAACCGTGTCCGTGTGTATCAGGCGGTCCTCCGTCAGCAGGGGGAGCCACAGCCCCTTCCTGCCCCTCCTTACGGAGCGGAGCACCCACTGTCTCCCGCGCAGAGTCGGGGGCTTTGGAGGCGGGCCTGCCTGGGCCTACAGCCTGGCCTTCTGCCCTTCATTAATCATGTGATCCTGGCAAGTTGTCTCACCTCACTGGGTTTCAGCTTTTATCTTTGAAAAACGGGGATATTTCCTCTCTGAGTTATATACAATTAACAAGCCCAATGTTTCAGAGTCAGGTTTTGCCAAAGCACCAAAGGGGCTGGTGGGGGGCGAGGAGGGCATGGGGGGAAGAGGCAAGGCCCCAGGCACCCCACCCCGTCCCCCTAAGGCAGCTCCCCTGGTCTCTGGTTTCCGTGGCTGCGTCAGGCCTGTGAGTTTGGATGGAGGACAGGGTCATGCAGTTGAAAGGAGCATAAAAACCGCTTCTTTTGTGGAAGTGCTTGGTATCCTGCAGGGACTTAAATGTTAGCGCTTTCCCCTTTCTTCCCCCTATCGTTCTCTCCACCTGGTTCTTTATTAGATGGCTCAGCTAAATCCTGAAACCAAATGAAAGGAGAGAAAGCAGCAAGAGGATATGGAATGCTTTCAAAATATCCAGTGAACCTCCCAGGTGTGGAGTCCATACTTGGGGGTGTGGAGTCAAGAATGCTTGACTCAAACATCATTATGTCACAGCATGTCATAACAAGTCACAGACTGAGGGCCCCAGGCCACAGGGAAACAGGGCCCTCGAGAAACACTGGCACGGACCTCTGCCCTACCACATGTTGTTCGCAACAGGCTTTCTTCCTCCTGTCCTGAAGGGGGGACCCAAAGGGAAGCAGAGAACTCTGAAGGTGAGGGAAGGGGGCCAGGAGGCAGGGGGGCCCAAGTGGGCTGGCCTGGCTGCTTCTTAAAAATGAGCAAGGACCGCTGGACTGTGAGGGCCCCAAGAAGGAAGAGAACCTGCCAGCAACCCTACCCAGTTTCCACAGATATTCTGAAAACCCAGACAGGCTCCAGAGAGCAGCTCCCCAACTGGAGCCACAGCACCACCTTCAGGCTTACTTCCACCTGACAGTTTCCCTGCAAAACACTTCTGGGCTGCAGGAAATATGCTGGGGGCACAAAGGAAATCCATTAAACCTGAGATGTGCTTGCTGGTGTGCTCTGACAGGTAGATGAGCTTGGGGTGGAGAGAGAGGCCATTGCTAACAAGCGTGTGCCAGCCAGGGTCTCAGGGCTATGCTCCAGACAGGAAACGAGTGGAGCTGGAAGCCACTCTTCCATCTTAGAGATGGGGAAACTGAGGCTCAGAGACCTGCCCACAGTTACAAAGTGAGTTGCAGGCAGAGTCAGTACCTGTAGCCAGGCTCTTGAGACATCCCATGCCTCTCAGCTTAGATGGCTGTCGCCCGTTAGTTCCACAGCTTTACTGTGTACGAGCCAGCCACCTCGAGCCTGCAACATGTGCACTAAAGAGAGGTTCCTTTTCACTCAGAAATGCCAGGAGATAGGGCTGGGCAGAGTTCAGAGGCTGCAGC
>JAQQAC010006904.1:2465067-2582659 GCA_029783875.1 Phataginus tricuspis | reverse complement strand
AGACCAGAACACCTTGCCGTTATCACAGACTCCTCCCTTTTTCTCACATTCCGCATCCATCAATAAACCCTGTTGAACCTACCTTCACAATGTACCCAGCGTCCCACCGACCCTCCTCACCTCCGCTGCTGCCCCCCTGCTCCAGCCAGCATCCCTCACCTGCAGTTTTGCAGTTGCCTCCCCACTGGTGTGCACGCAGCAGCGAATGGCTCTCTGTGACCAGCCACCTCTGCTCTGAACCCTCCAGTGGCTCCCGTCTCGCTCAGAGCGACTGTGCTCCAGGAGAGTTAAACCTGGCTTGACTGGATCCCAGGTTTAAGTCCCAACCCTGTGACTTAGCAGCTGGCCCCGGCACCCACATTCCCTCATTTGCAAAATTAAGGGGAAGGTTCAGCACCCCACGTGGTTATGAGGATTACATAGTATATAATAGATGCTGCGTGAGTTCCCTTCTTCCCCACTCCTCACTGTCCTCCTCTAAATACCGGAAGCACCACGCTTGTCTGCCTTGGAGAACAATTCTTTGTGGTTTTTTATCAAACACTATTTCATGATATGGGAAATATCCAACCATCTTGTTAAATTGGAAAAAGCCGGTTATAAAATTGCTTGTGCATTAGCTGAGGTTGTAACAAGCGGGCAGGAAAGTAAAACCCATTGCCAGAAAGAAAATCTTACTCAAGTGCTCAGAGCCCAGAATCCAAACTGTTCTTCGCTTTTCCATTGCCTTTCATCTGAGCCCATGCAGAGTCAGCCTGGCCTGGGCCGGGGCGCCCCTCTTGCCTGCCTTCTGTCTCTCCCTGTTTTCCATTGTCCCCTCAGCCTTTCCACCTGTGTTAGGCTTTCTCCTTCACAGACGGGCACATCCCCGGCTAGGTTTATTCCTCGGTGACTTGCAGGTTGTCTTGCTCTTTTTTCTTCTGCTACAGTTTTGTTTGTCTCTTTTTTTCTTTGGGTCACAGCTTATATGTCAGCTCCTCCGTGGAGCAATCTCTGACCCCTCCACACCCTCCCAGCACCATGAATGTCTCCTTCCCAGCTCTCAGTTATCATTTTTGGTCATCTAATTAATTTATTTGTGCACATTTTACTAATGCAAATTATTCACTCAGTACTATCTCTCTGCTGGATTCTGATGTTAAGAGAACAGGGATTGGGTGCGTATTAATCACAGCCATAACCCCAGGGTTTGGCATGGTGCCTGGCACCCGGCGGGCATGCAGAAGTGTGTGTTGAATGCGTCATGTGCATGGATGCAGGCATAATCCAGGCTCTGCTGCTCCTGGTGAGAGGAACTTGGGTCCATCACTTCACTACCTCATGCTTCAGCTTCTCCAGAAATAAAGGACATGGCTTCTGGATACCCTTACAGTGCTAAAACCCTGTGGGTCAGTGGGGAGAGGGCTGGAAAGGGCCAGAGCAAGTCACCTTCCACAAAGCAGGCTCCCACATACAAGCAAAAACTGAGGGAGGGTTTCCAGGTTTCGAGCTGGCAGTTTGTTAAAAAGCTATGCCACACCATTGTCTGATTGACTGGCTTTCGATGCCCTCACTCACCCAGCAAGGTTAGAGCCTTCCACCAGGAATGGGGCTCCTGGCCAAACCCAACGGGAGGTCTAGCTTTCCACAACAGCTATTCAGATATCCCCCAGGAGGAGTACCTGGAGAAATAATAATGGAAGTTGCCCCCCTGCTAGGCCTGGTGTTCAGCCAGAGCATCTTCTCTTCTTGTGTTTGGGGCTCCACCCTCCCTCCAAGTCCCCCCAGCCTATTAGAGTTTTGAATTGGTTATTGGAGTGAGTAGGAATGCAATTGAAAACTAAATATTGAAGTTGTATCGGACAACTGTAGTGAACTCTTTTACTTATTCTAGAAGATTGTAGACTCTTTGCGATTTTCTGTATAGACATGCAAATGAAGACAGTTTTCTTTTGTTTCTTTCTAATTCTGACACAATTAATTTTTTTCTTTCCTGACTGTATTCGGTTAGGGCCTCAGCTCAGTGTTGAACAGAACCAATGATAAATGGCATCTTTTATCTTGTTCCTGACTTAATGGAACCATGCCTCAATGTTCATCACTGAGTAAAATATTTGCTCAAATTTTTTACAGAGACAATCAAATTAGAAAAGTTTCCTTTTTTACCTACTTTGCCAAGAGTTTCTGTTTCAAACATGATATGTGTTGAATTTTTATGAAGTGTGTTTTCTGCATCTTTTGAGATGATCTTCTGATTTTTCTCCTTTAATCTGTTAGTATGCTGTATTATATAATAAATTATCTGATATTAAACTAACCCAAGGTTCAACATTGTTTGACCATGGTGTACTTTTTTAAATGTATTACTGAATTCTGTTAACTAATATTATATTTAGAATTTCCTATTCCATTTCATAAGTGAGATTGGTCTATGATTCCCTCTTATTGTACTGGGGCTATTTGAAGGATCCAGTGACGTGGTGCTTCAAACATCATATAACACTCCAAACTTTTAGATATTCAATAATCACTTCCAAAAGCCTCTAGTCTGGCTCAGGTAGGAGAGTCTGCCTGGCCAAGAGGTGCATGACACGGGCCACCTACACGGGATAACGTGAAGGGCGCCTGGTTGGCACAGTGACAGGAAGCCCACACCTCAGGATTCCCCCATGAGTCTTAAAGGCTTTTGGGCCTCAAGAGTCCCACTTAAGAGCCAAGAAGCCCTGAGAGCAGGTCACAACTGCAGCTGATCTCAGGATTAGCTGCCACCCCACGGGACACAGCAGGGAAGAGCTGATTCGCCTCTTTACCAGTCCCCGGCCCACTCCCACTGGGGAGATAATACATCAAACAGTGATATCCTTGACAACATATACTGAAGGGTATATATGTCCATGTACTTCACAGTCATAGGGAGTAGGGTTAGGGTGGGGTTGATGGTTGAACTCTTTACATTGATACACAGAATTTCTTCTAGCCAAGTTGTTCTAAAATAAAAATAAGAAATATAATTTTATCTCAGGATGGCACTTTTTGGGGGGTCCGGAAGAATCACGGCATTAGTCGCAGACTGTGCCCCAAGCAGCAGCTTGTATGCACTTGGGGGATGGAATGGGACCTTCTTCTGAGGATCCCCAAAGGGTTGGGATGATAGAGAGAGCCCTGGTGTTGGAGTAGAGGCCCAGGTTCGCATCCTCACTCCACTTGTACTCTGTGCCTTTGAGCTCTTGACCTTATGTGTAGAACAGGGACAATTACACTCTACCTGCTAGGGTTGTAATAAAAATGAACTATGATAATAAGTGCCAAGGGCCTGGTACATAGCAGGTGCTGTTGCCTGGGAGGTCACAGTTTCCAGAGAGGCCGAGGGCAATTACGTGGCCTAAAAGTAGTAGGGAGTGGTAGAGGCACACCTGTGTCCTGCACCCTCAGGCGGAGCCCGGAAGGTCCAAGTTCAAAGTCGGACTTCCAGCAGGTGCGGACCAGACCCATGGGGTATCAGCCTCGAGGAGGAGAGTCAGCCTGGGCTGTGGGCACAGCTCTGCGAGAAGAGGCAGGGACTGAGTTACCTGCTGGGCAGTTCCATGAGGACCCTCAGAGATCATAGTTTGGCTTTGTGAACTGTCTGGAACCACATCAGGAGCAGGCCTGGGTGTTCAGGAGCAGGAAATCTGATAGGACTTCCCAGGGGAACCATAAGCCTGGATGTGTTGGGGTGCTGCACTCTCTGACAGTCTCTGACACCGCAGGGGGAGTTCAGAAGAGGGCTTGCCACTCAAGAGCTCGGCCATCTGCCCTTGGCAGGGAACATACATTTCTCTCTCCATCCCTCCTTCCCATCCATTCACTCACCTAAGTGTGCATACTGTCCATCTACTCACTCTCTCGTCAAGTCACCCGTCCATCTACCCAGCTACACATTCACGCAGACTTCCATGCACCCATTCACTTCTCCATGTATTACTAGTAATGATGGTAATAGTATAAATTACAGTGGTTAATCACTCTTCTTAGTGCCTGCCACTGTTTTGTTTCATAGGTATAATTTAGTCTTCACAACAAACTAAAGAGGAATTTCTGTTCTTATTTACATTTTAAAGATGAGAAAACTGAGGCTCAGAGAGAGTGGTTCATCTGCCCATGGTCACACAGCCAGGAGATGCCAGAGCTAAGATTCAACCCAAGACCTCTAGCTCCAGAGCCCACACTCCTAACCACTGTGCTAAAAGGCCTTCCAAATACTTCCCGACACCATCCACCAAACCTCCCATCAGTCTTTTTACCCATCTTTCTGTCTGCCACTCACCTACCCTCCCACTCTGTCCACCCAAACCCCGTGTATCCGCCCCCGGATCCCTTGCCCTCTCCTCCACCTTCCTTCCCCACCAGCCGTCCATTTCCCTACTCGTTCTTCCACGTGCCTACAAACCCACCACCCACTTCCCCGTTCCTTTTGGCTCTTCTCTCTACACATCCACCCAATGGCCATTTCAGAAAGGCCCTTCTCAGCTGGTGCCGATGCTTAGAGACAAAAGACACTTAGTCTCTGACGTCAGAGGACACACTCTTCCGGGAGGGAAAAGGAGGTGACCGGCGAGGCGACCCCGCGGTGTCAGTGCCGAGGAAGAAGCGAGCCCGCGTGCTGTGGGTGTGTGGAGGAGGGCATCCTCTGTGACCTGGGGAGGCCCTAAGGGGTGGGAGGCTGACTTGGTGAGTGAGAAGGATCCAGGCGGAAGAGAAATGGCCTTCCAGGCCTAAGGACTCTCCTGTGCAAAGGCGCAGACCCAGCTGTGTCCCAGCTCGAATGGGACAGGGAAGGAGATGCCCCTTCTATCTGATCATGGGGACAGTGCTGGCCAAGCCGCAGGCAGCACCCTCTGAGTCCCTCAGTGCGGATGAGGGCAGGTCTAGTCAGGGGCTGGCCAGAACAGGCCTGTTGGCCAGCATCTGAGCTGAGACTTGGGCCAGCTCTCTGGAAGAGAAATCCCAACGCCAGGGTTCTTTTAAGACACACGCGCTGTTTGGCTTCCCCCGGAGCCAGGCTGCACTTGCTATTCTGTGCACTTCCCACGTATTTGCAAGTTCTGATTGAACAAACACTGGCTGGGGCACAGTGAACCCAAATAATTGTGGGCCTGTCAGCAGTACATGTTAATTGGGGAGTTGTAGAGTCCGAGGGACAGGTCACAAGGGAGAAGCCAATTACTCCGTGTACCTATTTGAAAGGCTTCCACCCCTGGAATCCTGACTGGCATTAGAACGCTCTGTATTGGTCCGTGTCATTGATTTTCCTCCCTCCTCAGTTGATGGGCTTGTTAATTGACAATTACCTTTTTCCCCGTGTTGGGAGAATTGACAACAACGACCCAAAGTGTTCAAGTTTCATTTGAGCTGAGCTAAGCCTATACCTGTTTAATCTATAACAAGTCCCAACAGGCAACTCCGGGGAGCTGGGGCGATGGAACCAGGGAGGAACCAGGGATGTGGGGGGTGAACCTAGGTCCTAAGGGGTACAAACCTGGGCATGGAGCATGGTGGCACCTTGGCAGTAAGGGCCAAAGGAGAGAGGGTAGAGCTGGGTGGGATCGGCAGACACGGGCTGATACACAAAAACTCCCAAAGGGGCAGCCCTCATAAACCTTTAATACTACAGATACACTATATATCTGCATGTGGGCTTCACGCATAATAAAGTACGATTTTTTTGCCCCAAATCATTCGTTTCCCCTTGGGGCGAGATATTGCCCCATCATGCATGTATGGTGTAGAGAAACCAAGAGTCAGGAGCCTAGGCATGTGGACTTAGCTGGGGCAGGGTCCTGGTGCTCCAGACACGCTGGATCTGGATGTGAGGCTTGGTGGAGGGTAAAGCCTTGGGCATCAGACTTGGATTCAGGTCCTTGCTTGGCCACCCTTCTGAAGCTCGGTTTCCTTCTCTGTTAAATGGAGCTGGGCACAACTTGCACCTTACACTGGGTGGTAACGGCAGTTCAGTGCGGGAGGGCGTGTAGACCACTTCAAACACAGTGAGCGCTCAGTAAGTGGACGTGGCTGCTTACGGTCATTACTTCCAGAACCCACTAGCTGGAGGGGCAGGGGTTCTTGGCATGTGCCCTTCTCCTCAGGGGCACAGACCATGTCTTAAGTGGTCTCGGTCACCCTGGCCCTGGCCTCTGCAGCTCTGGGAACTGCCAGCTTTTGGGCTGGTTCCCACTGGCTCTGAGCAGCAGGAAAAGGATGCACCTGGGGGCCACGTGCTTCTCTGGGAACACCACGTCCAGCCACCAAGAGGAAATTGCTGTTTTAGCCTCTGCACATGTCCGAGCTACTTCAGAGACTTTCTTAAACTTCTGTCCCTCTCTTAAGTTGCCCTGCCAGATCTTCCACCTGAGGCTGATCCAAAACGCTAAGAAGTCTGACGTGTTTTGCTCGGATGAGGGAAAACCCCATTTCCCGATGCCTGAGGGTCAGGGTTTGGAGGTTGGGTGCTGGCCGGGGTCTCTGCCTCTTAGTCTGGCCCAGAGATCAGAGAAACTGGCAAGAGACCCCAAGCTGACCCGCCTGGAAGGCCACGCCCCCCAGACTGGTGTCAAAACCTTATAAAACCTTCTCCAGGGCTTTGTCCATAGAGGTGCCCCCTTGGGTCTTGTCCATATCAAGAGCATTCTTGTCCACTTTTAAATAACTAGAGATTTTAAATTCAAATGCAGTGAAGAGGCATGCTCCCCACCCCACTCACGCTGACACGGAGACTCCTCTGTGCAAACCCTTCTAGATTTGTGAGTTTCACCGTTAAACCATCCAACAAAACCGCCTTATCACAACCCAGTCCCGTAGGCACAAGCCGCAGACTTGCCTTGGTTTGATGCACTGGTTTCCAATTATTTTTAAGCTGGTTATCCCTTTCTTCAAATGAAATCTTATATGGAAGCCCAATTGACATGTCAGAGGAACAAATATCCCGAATGTGTAGCAGGAACAAAAATTAACCCATGTGTGAATATCCCCATCTCCTCCCTTCCCAAGCTTCTTGCTTTCTAGACAGCCCTTCAAGTGCTCTGCTCTGTGCGTGCAATCGCTGCAATCGGTGAGAGGAAGAAGAGAAGGAGAAACCTGAGACCGCTCCCTTGTTCTCCCCGAGTCTCCCTCCACCCACCCCCAGAACCTCAGGACCCCCAGGACGCCACGGGGAAGGTACCAGCCGGTGCGCGTCAGGTCCAGATCCCTGACTTGGCACTCGTTAGCCGGATGGCCGGGGCGAGTCACTTTGCCTCTCTGAGCCTCCACCAAGTCATCCATAAAACAAGGAGAGGAATCGTGTTCCCCTACTTCTCTGCAATGCTATGAGGACCGAATGGATCAGTGAATGTGAAAACAAACCCTGAAGGGCTGTCCTGGGAATCGGAAAAATACTGTATTTTATGTCTTTTTTTTTTTTTTTGAGATTACAGGTGGCAGAAGCAGACCCTCCATTAACTGCTGAGAATGCTGGACCCTGGAAAATGCAAACTGCTTATGTTTTGTTGGGGGTAAGAGGAAAAGGTTAGTGCTTTCCTTCCTGACTCCGTGGAGCAGACCTAGCTCTGGGCTCTGTTCTGAACATTCAGTTCTCTGGGCCTGAAAACACTCTGAAGTTTCAAACTGTTCCTGTCCCGGTTTGTCTGTGAAACCTGTTCGCACAAAGGAGCACTTTTAGCCCCTGGGGCTGCAGCTCGGAGGCCCCCCAGGGCATTGCTGGAGTTCGGGACAGGATGCCGGTGCCCCACAGCACAGCAGCAGCGTGAGGCACATGCCCTTCCATGGTGCCAGCCTTTCTGGGGGAGGTGACAGCCAGGAGACAAAGGGCCCTCAAAGCAGAGGGGCCTGTGGGGAAGGGACATCCCTCTGGCAGGGGTGCTGTGACCCTGGTAAGGGCCTGACTTGGTTCCCACTCACAGTGAAGGAGGCTGGGAGACGGGCCCCACACGACGGTCCTGGAGCCCTGTGTTGCCTAGAAACGAGCAGAGCCAGATGGAAGCCATTTGCTTTGGTGATTTGGAAGGGAAGGTACCAGAAGGGAACCAGAAACTGCCAGGGGTCTCCTATTGCCAAGCCCTGTGCTAGGCTCCTTCCGAATGGCAGCTCATTATATCCTCAGATGACTCTGTAAGGAAGTGCAATCGTCCCCTTCTATAGATGGGGAAACTGAGGCTCAGAGGAGTTAAGTGACTCACCTAAGACTCCACAGCTAGTGGTTGTGGTGGAGCCAGAACGTCCAGAAGCACAGAAGAGCCTATTGTTTAGTAGGGGGTGGGGGCATGGGGAGACTCAGCTGTAGCAGAGAAGAGCAGGGAGGGCTGTGGGCAAGGGACTGGTGCCGGCAGCGCGGGAGGAGGCCAGGTCAGGTGTCCTAAGATACTAGAAGGAGGCCTGGGGGTGTCGTGGCAATGCTCCAGCCTATGGAATCACTGACCACACCGTATGTTCCGTGCCTGCCCTGCTAGGTGGGAGGTTTCTAGTTAGTTCTTTCTTCTTTCAGGTCTGACCTCAGTCTAGGTTTACATATCCTAGATTGCTGGATTCAGATGCCCATTCGGGTAGGTTGGAGGAATGCTGGGCAGTCTCTGGGTACCAGTGGGAACTACAGACCGCATGCTTAATCAGCAACCTCTGACCCTGTCCACTGCTGGTCCACACGGACAGTAACCAGGAGGGCAGCTCATGTGGCTTCTTGGAGGCCCCCCAACACTGGTGACAGGTCTCCCTGCTCCAACCAGGGCTTGCCTTGCCTTCTTTTCAAATCCCCATCGCCTGGGTCCTCCCCATCTCCCTCCGGTTTATTCTTATCTGTAGATGGGGGAACCTCACTGTGCAGAGTAGTTAAGAGCCAGGAGTTTGGAGCCAGCCAGCCTGCTGGGTTCGAGTTCCAGCTCTGAACTGGCTATCTGGGTTGGGGCAAGGGACTTAACCTATGCTCAGTTTCCTCATCTGTAAAATGGGGATAATAATAGGACCCACCTCACAGGCTTGCTGATTAGGTACCAATGTACACGTTTGTTCTTGAACTCCACATTGTCCTCTGGCTGATGAAATGCCACAGATATTATCCTCAGGGAATTCTCAGTGTAAGTGGGAGTGATGGTGTGAGTCAGGCAGATGACGGTCACTGCAAACAAGGGGCCCAGGACTCAGGTGAGGTGAAAGGTCAGAGGGGAGGGCAGTCCCATTGGAGAGTTTAAAACCTAAATTCTAGGATCGAGAAGGTGCCAAAAGAGAAAAAATGGTAAGTCTAGAGCCTAACCCAGCATCAAGGCAAACCGTGTAGGATTGGACAGGAGGGGGTGACCCCCTGATCACTTTCTGAGGAGGAGGGGCCTTGCTGGCGAAAGCGTAGAGGTGGGAAAGCACGGGGTGAGACACGGAAGAGCACGTACGTGGTCCCTGCGGAGAGCAGGCCTGTGAAGGGGTGGTATGCAGTGCCTAGCATGAGCGTGGCTCCGTGTGCCGGGCACTATGCTGGGGCCTCACATAGATCCTGTCCTGCAGTCCTCATGGTGACCTGTGAGTCCTGTTAGTTTCTGCACTTTATAGATGAGGAAGCCGAACAAGCTCAGAGAGGAGAACTCCTCGCCCAAGATCAGTCACCAAGTGGTGACTCTGGGCGTTCAGTTCATCTGTCTGTCCGCGGAGTCGGTGACCTTCCCAAGCCTTTGCATCACCCAGGCAATGGAGGAGAGTCATGTAGAATGAAGGGGAAGCCGTTTGGGGCCACGTGCAGGACTTGGAAAGCTCCTGAAGGGTGTTTCAACTTCATCCTTCTCAGGGGTCTCACACATCTGGAGTGTCCACAAATACTCATTGTTAACACGGAAACCCAGACTCTCAGCCATGGGTTTTATACTCCTGGTTTTATGCTCCCAGACTGTCAGGAGCTGAATTTTATGTGGCTTCTCTATTCAGCTACCTATGCTCCTGCCTGCCAGCAGGAAAATTTCCACGGACCTGTTTTCTCCTCTGCACAGCTCACCATCACCCTAGCCGGTCCCATCCTGTTGATTCTAGGGTCATGGAGGCTTGACCATGTTCCAAACGTCCTCTTTCTCAACCTTGTCGGGCCCACAGTCCTTTGCAGTAGCAGTTCTTGACCCTGGGTGCCACTGATATTACCTGGGGAGCTTTAAAAAATACTGATGCTGAGGCCTTTCAAAGCTCCCTGAGGTTGAGAAGCAGGGCTTTAGAGAAATCTGCTGGAATAGCCCGGACCCTCTAAGCACAGCTGGGGTTTCCTTTCTATTCACAGCCGCACAATCCAGCCTGTGAAAGCCCACAGAGCACAAATCAAATGGCTCCTGCTGGCCAGAGGATGGGTCCTTGGGAAACAGAGCTGACCCTTTGGACTTGCGCCCCGGGGCGAGTTGTGACTGTGTCTGTGGCAGTCCAGCCATGGTGACTTCAGAGTCACCCTGGGCCGGCATTGTCCTACCCCATCTCACCCATGATGTCCAAAGCCCCACTGAGATTTTTATTGTCCATTTTATGTTGTTGACCAGGAGCCTTAGACGCTTGTGGTCATAATTTTGAAATATTAAATCACACTGAGCATTAAGGGCCCTGTTTCCTGTTAGAGGGCAGGTTAGTCGCTGTTCTTCATCTTGAATTTTGAGATTTAAGCTAGTGTCCTGTTCAGCTCTAATTGGTGGTGTTCCGACAGCCCTCCCTGACCTCAGAAGCCTTTAATATGGCTCAGAAATCCTTCTATGGAAGCCCCTTTTTCTTTTGCCCTGCACATTTAATAAATCTGTGTTTCCCCAGTCATCCTTCCTTCTGTGGAGATATTTCAAAATCGCACCATGTGTGTGCAGGGAATAAATGCCTCCCTTCCAGCAGATGTCTCCTCATAGCGATCGGCAAAAGAGGATTAACTGTCCCCCTTCACACACACCTCTTACTGTTTTCCATTTTCATAGGGAGATTTTTAATCCTTTCTTCTGTTGCCAGGCTGGATTTGTCTGTAAATGCTCATGCTGTTAAAGTGATGCTTCTGGAATAGACCTTAAGAGCGCATCTACTCCAATCACTCTGTTTCACAGATACTAACACCACCATAATAATGCTCTATATGTCAGGGGACAGCCCTCATCATGAAGGGGGTACGGGGGTGGTGACGAGCCCCTTGTCCCTGGGGGTGTTCAAGCACAGCGGGAAGCAGCTTGTCGGGCATATTTTAGAGGTAGATATAGGATAAGAACTAAGAGGTTTTAGAATCAGAAAGACTTGGTTTAAATCCCTGCCACTTGCTGGTCCTGTGGCCTTGGGTGGCTTATGAGCCATTTTGAGCCTCTGTTTCCTAGTCTATAAAATGGAGCTAAAAGTAATACGACATAAAGTTATAGTAGGACTGAGTGAAGTAATACCTGGCCCCTAATAAGTGCTTAAAAATGTGGTTACTATTATTAAATATTACAGATGGCAGCCAGGCTTCAGAAGTGGGGGAGGGCTGGGAATAGGGAAAAAACCGACGTGAAGACCGTTCAGTTATCTTCCAAGCCAGAACTCGATAGCCCATTAGGGTTTACAGAGTGCTTTCACATCTATAACCTACAACATGACAGTCCCGCCATTGCCACAGTCCTTGTCCAGACTAAATAACAGTGTGGATAAGCAGAGGCCCAGAAAGGTGAAGTGACTTACCTGACATCACACAGCACAGCCATTAGAATCCAAATTCACACATACCCCTCTTTTTCTGCTGGTTCCACAAAACCAGTCAGTGCCATTGTCTATCTGTCTCGTTATCCTTATGCTTCATTATAAGGATATTTCTTAACATCCCAGGATCTTCCTTAGCTGGGTGGGCATGCTCCTGTCTGCCCAGATTCTCATTCTGAGGGCGATGCTTGCCAATTCAAATGCAGGACTTGGAGCTTTTCTTTCACTCTCAAGTATGTAGGCCAATCAAGCAGTCCAATAATAATAATACATAATGTCGGATACTCATAATGCACTTGCTTCATGCGGCAGTCTTCGAATTTTAATTTGATACAAGGAACATTATTACTCCATATTCATTAAATCGCATGTTAACCTCTTTAAAAAACCCTTTTTCCTGCAATAATAGAAGACAGTTTTACAGGAGGAGAGTCGTTTAAGGAAGAAGATCTGCTCAGTAGGTTTTCCCTACATCGTCACGGCCTGGGCTGACCCAGCAGCTTCTCGCCCGCAGTCCCAGTCCGGTACAAAGCACAGGAGGCTGGTTACACAGGCGCTCTTGGCCACACTGTAGAAGGCAGCCTCCACCAGTTCTGACCGTTGCTCAGCTCCCAGGAGAGCCCCCTTGGCAGAGAGGCCCTGTGTAGTCAGCCTTTCATGCCAGTGTTATGCTACCAGGAATCTTACAGACTCATAATAATATGAGATTCAACAATCAGAGGAAAGAAGGAAGCAGATGAGGGACGAGGGTGGGGGATCATGGAGGGCCGGTGGGGGAAGTGCCGACTCTCCTTGAAGAATTAGCCTCCAAAGTTGAGTTGGAAAAGCTGGAACATGGATCAAACTGGGTTACCTTCAGGAGCAGGACCCTATCTAAAGACACTGAAATCTACTACTCCTTCCCACCACACACACACACACACAACTTTTACAACTTTTATTTAAGTCCTCACACAGAAAGACACAAGTGTTCAGGTCTAACCAGGGGCTGACTTCCAGATTAAGGAACAGTTCCAGCTGTCTTCAGGCAGCTCCCCAAAAGCTCCAGGGTAACAGGCGAGGGGTTCTCCCTGGTCTCTAAACTGGGCAGGCCTACTTTTGTTTTTCAAATTGATTCCACACATACTTTCCTATGAAGAAGGAATTCTGAGTCCAGGCATCCTGAAACTGTCCTACCCCTTCTGCAGGTCAGGAAACCAAGGTCCAGAGCAGGACAGGGTCTCATCCCAGGTGTGTGGCTGAGTTGGAACCAGAATGCAATTCTGACTCCACTGTAGCACACTGTCTCAATTACATTAACCCTGTGCTCACACTAAGACCGTAACATCCTTCCACTGATATTGGAGAAGAGCTACAGTTAACTGTGTCCATACAGTGTCCCAGACGCATGTTCTAAACAGTACCCATCCTCTCCTGTAATCCTAACAACAATTCCTTAAGGTAGCTGTTCTTGTCCCCATTCTGTGGACAAGGTCACTGAGCTCAGAGAAGAGAAGAGCTTGCACATGACCACCTGGTCAACCTGGTCAACCAGGTCTTGCACACGGTCAAGCCGGGAGTGTCAGAGCTGGGCCTGAAACCAGTCTTGCCCTTCACCCCTGAGCTTTACTGCCTGGAACTACCTCCCCGGAGCCTTCATTTACCTCTCTGTGAAACTAAGCTCCGCATTCCTGTCCACACTAATTTACACTAGAGGTTCGAGTCAAAGGGATATAAAAATTCTTAGCAATGTCAAAAGTACTATAAAAATGCACAATTCTGAACTAATGTCATGATAAAATGTGGAGGAATTATTTGGTCTGGGGCCTTTTTTTTAACACCGTAAGAATTCCCGCAGGAACCAAGGGTCTTTACACCAACATGTATGACACATTATGGGTTAGAGTCACATTCATTCAAAAACTTGTATTTGGAAACCTTTTCTGAGCTCAGCGTTGGGTCAAGTACTAAGGATTCAGAGATAAATAAAACCAGTCCCAGCCCTCAACATGCTCAGGGTCCTGCAAGGGTTACTGAGAGAGAAAGCAGCAATTACATTCCAGAGAGAAATGATCTGGATGCTTACAAGGGGGTCAAGGGGGCCTGATGGAGTGTGCTGACCAAGAGGGAGGCTCTGGTTTAGATGGCCTTGGGTTCAAATCCTTGCTTTTCACTTACTAGCTGTGTGTCCTTGGGTGGTTTTCTTGACCTCTCTGTGCCCAAGTTTTCTCTTCTGTAAAATAAGAATTATAAGAGATGATAATGGAGTCCTACCTCAAAGGATTAGTATTAATATTTCACAAACCAGGGACTCTTTGGAATTCTGATACAGACTATATGTTCTTTCAGGGAATATAGTTTTCAATGCATACAATAAAAATACGAAGAGTGCTAATTATATTAAAATAGTATCAAAATATTAAACACAAATTTATAATTTAGCAATATATATACTTCTTTATTAAGGCATTAAATCATAAGATCTAGCAGGAGGTCTAATAAGCACCATAATTCTGAAGTGGTGATAGGGCATAAATGGTATTTCGAGATGCCTGCAACTATATAATTCAGTAGGAATTTGTTATTTCTATTGATGACATGCAATGAAAGGAAATGTCTGACCTCAGTTAAGATGAGTGAACACAGAGATGTAATTTTTCCCTTCCAAGGTCTCTGACCCGCTGAATTCTATCCAGACGACCTGCTGGCAGCCCTGGGCCCAAGAGGCTAACTCTCGCCCAGGGAAGCCCCCTGCTGAAAAGGAGCAGGGCAGGAGGCTGGAGCAGGGCAGGAGGCTGGAGCTGGGCAGGAGGCTGGAGCAGGGCAGCAGGCTGGAGCTGGACAGGAGGCTGGAGCTGGGCAGGAGGCTGGAGCAGGGCAGGAGGCTGGAGCTGGGCAGGAGGCTGGAGCTGGGCAGGAGGCTGGAGCAGGGCAGGAGGCTGGAGCTGGGCAGAAGGCTGGAGCAGGGCAGGAGGCTGGAGCTGGGCAGGAGGCTGGAGCAGGGCAGGAGGCTGGAGCTGGGCAGGAGGAGCTGCGGGGGCTGGGAAGGAGCCCCGTCTTTGAGGGGGTGCTGGAGGCTGTGGGGCTGTGAGGTCTGAATAGCTGCCCTGCACATGTTCCGGAATCAAGTTATACCAGTTAATAATAATTAACACCCCAGGGCTGGGCTTGGACTGCTTCAAACAGGCACCTGCACCATCTTCCTCTTGCAATAACCCAGGGTGGGCTTTGCCGAAATTTCGATATCGACTTCACCATCCATTCTGCAACCTGCATGGGGGCCTTGCCTTTACTGTATCTCAGTTTCCCCATCTATTAGATGGAAATTATAGCCCTGGCCTCATGAGACTGTTGTAATGATTCTAAGAGAGGCCTCGGCAGGGTGTGTTCCACATGCAGGTGCTTGCAGCCCTCAGCTGTCCTGGCCGTTGTAGCTGCTGCGGCAGACTCAGCACTGGAGACAAGATCAGGTTGGTAAACCGGGATGAACCGCTTCTAGGCGGGAAGGCGGGAAGTAGATCTTTGCGGTTCTGAGCACTGGCTGCGGGCGGCCCAAGACCGCTTGCGCTGAACCTCAGCTCTGCCTCTAATCGGCCATGTAACTGTGCGTGCTGCTCGGCCTCACTTCTTCCTCCGTAAACTGGGAGAACTAATAGCATCAAGCTCACAGTGTTTGTTGACGAGATTAAATGGCCTGATGTGTGTAAAGCACATGGAACAGTCCCCGGTGCACACTGAATGCTCACCACTTAGCCCCAAATTATCAGGGTTGATATTTGTTGCCCAGTGAGTGAGCCTAGCAGCCACCCAGCACCCACACTTTGTCATTTCCCAAACGTCAGTAATCTTCTTAAGGGTCTAGAAAAGCACTTAAGTCCAGTTACTTATTTTATTGAACAACTTATCTGCAAGAGCAATGGTCCCAGATTTGAGACTCTGAGATGATTTATGGAGCAGCAGAAGGACCAGGTATACTATCCCTATTGTATGCCACCTATGTTTCTTTATTTAATCCTTACAATGCACTGTCTAGTTACCATTATTTCCACTTTACTGATGAACAAATGGAGGTTCAGAGAGGTGAGGAGATTGGCCTGGGTTTGCAGAACCGCTGAGTAACAAAGCTAGGATTTGAACCCTAGTCTGTCCCAACCCCACCCCACTGAAGCCTCAGACATAAAGAGTATTTCCTGCTGAGCCAGAAGCGGGGAGCCTGCCAGTCTGAGGCCAGCCTCCTTGTTCCCCACATCTCTGGTCCAACCAGGCTGACAGGAGCCAGGATGCCTGCTCTGCGCAAAGGATCAGCATGTGTTGATCTCATTGTACCAGCAAGGCTTCCTTCTTGAGGTCGCAATTTGTAATGCATGGTGACCCCTCTGGGAAGAGCATCTCCCGGGGAGCTCTGGTTCCAAGTTTTCACTGATACCCCACCTTCCTCTCAGGCTGGGCCACTCTCTATAGTTAGGGACGGCAGACAGGTCTACAGTGGTGCTGGGCGTTTTACCCCAGAGCAGCTATCGTGGTGCTGGAAACGTGTCCAAAGGCCACACCAATGGGACAAAAGGCTGATCCCTGTGTTTCTTCTACTCTTCTTCTGGGGTCAATCGGGGGTGAGAGAAAAGTGCCCTAGAAAAATGAAAGGCATCCTTGAGTTCTGGGAAGCCCAGACATGCCCTCAATCCCTCATTCAAACGAATGTCCAGGGCACCCACTATGTGCTAGCACTGAGGATAAGGATGACAAGACACACTTCCTGGAGGCAAGGGCCCCCACTTTGGGAGTACACATGTGTGTATGTCACTGTGACCTGGGGTGTAGTTGAGGTGTTGCAAAGGGCTATGGGAGCTAAAAGAAGGGAGCGGCTAGTTTTCTTTGGGGTGAGGCTTGGAAGAATCTAGGGAAAACTTTACCAAAGTGTGGGCTATAGAAAAACAAGTAGGTGCTCACCAGGCAGAGAAGTGGGGACAGTCGACGAGGGAGGGGGCCAGGACCAATTGTTAGCAGTCATCTTCCCGTGCCGGGCAGCCTCTATGTCAGGCACTTCACCTGCTGTCTCTCACTTCGTCTTCACAGCACCAATAGGGGCAGGCCTCAACATCATTAACAATGGAGGAAATGAGGCTCAGAGAAGCTGAGACGCTTGCCCAAGGTCACACAGCTGGGACTGAGTGGTGGAGCAAGGGTGGCGTCCAGGGCTGGCTGACTCCAGGGTGTCCATTCTTATTCACATTGAGTCCTGCAAGAGGAGACCCACCAGCAAAGACCTGGAGGAGGGAAAGGGTCTGAAGTGCTCAGAGAAGGAAGCTGGAGCATGGATGTTCACCAGGAAGGTGAAAGGGCACTGGAGCCCGAGGACGAAGGCCCTGACTAGTATGCCCTGGAGAATGCTATTAGTAGATCGCTATTAGGATGCCCATGGTGATCACCTCTCCCTCCATCCACAGCCTTGGCAGCCTGGAAGTCCATTTCCCTAGTTCTTGAATGTGGGTTGATGGGTGGCTGCTTTGGCTGATAGAATATGGTGGGAGTGACCTTGTCAGAGTCCAGAGCCCAGGACTGGAGAGGTATGCAGCTTCCAATCTCGGTGTCCTTGCCCTGAGGCTCCCTGCAAGGATGCCTGGGCTCGGATCCTTAAGAGTGAGAGGCCACGTGTAGAGAGAGATCTCCTCTCCCCCCAGTCATGTCAGCCTCCCAGAACAAGCCCCAGGAAGCACCAGACACACCCAAGGGCTCATCCTAGACCTTTGTCCCAAACTGCCATACAAATGCAGCCACCCAAGACTGACTCCTGATGACCCCATGTGGAACAGCTGCACCCAGCCCAGACTGCAGAATCATGAGCAAATAAATGGCCGTCAGTGTTTTAAGGCACTAAGTTTTGGGGTGGCTTGTCATGCTGCAGTCATTACTGAGACAGCTGTCATTTGGAGCAAGTCTGTGAATGAATCTAGTGTAATGACCTGAACTCTGCCCAGCCCCGTTATTCTGGAAACATCCCTCCATGTTGAGGGCAAGCATCTGAAGACCAGACCAGAATCCAGGGACCCACAGCATCTCAGTCCCAGGGACAGCTGGGCGCTCCTTCGGAAGCTGGACTCAAACAGCCTCCTCTCCTTGGTCGATCCATTTGTTTTACTGACATTTCTCTCTCCTTTCTCTTACCTCACTGACGGTGGAGGCAGTTGCCAAAATAAACTAGGGCAGACCTCACAGCCAGAAAACACCAACTGCCTGGGTGTCTTTGCTGGTCTGTTTGCTTCTCTCTGCGTAGCTTACTTTTCCTTTTATTTGTTTAGAATCTTCCCATTGGAGACTCAGGGTCACTGGGGAGCCAGGTTGTCTCAAAGACACCAGCTGAGCCTTTAATGTATACCAGGCATTTAATGTGTATTATTATGATTATGCAGTTTTCACTATTTATGGATTCCTACTGTGTGCCTGAGATGGTTACATACTTCACCTTTAGTCCTCACGATACTACAGGATTGGTGCTCTTACCCCATTGCACACAGGGAAATTCTGAGGCTCAGAGGGACTAAGTGACCTGTTAGTCGCGGCAAAGCTGGCCTTTGGACCCCTGTCGTCCAGGCCCAGCCTCCCAACACAAGCTGTTGCCATGCAACATGCTGTTTCCTTTCCAAGAAAAATCGGCAACGAAAGCCCAGGTGATGGACACATTGCCTAGGTGTGACTGAGCAGGGTTAAGCAGGAAGTGGACATGCAATAAGTAGTCTGTGTATTGCAAAAGATGACCTCTTTTCACTGAACTGATGACCGAAGGGTTCTGTTTTACTCTGCGGTGTGTATGCAACAGAGAATTTGGGGGAGTCTGAGTCCCTTCCCCTGTTCTCACCACCAACCCCACACTCAGGAGGGGTTTCATTTGTGTTCCCAAACCTGGCTGGGTATCAGAGCCACCAGGGGAGCTAGGGGCCCAATCTGGGGCTGCTACCCTGGTGATTCCGAATGAGGAGGTAGGCCCAGGGATCTGAGCTTAACAGGTACCCTAATGGTGACTCTTCTAACAATGGAAAGTCTATAAAACCTGGGTTTGAGGGCCATCACACCTGGAGTAACACCCATCCTGGTTGGCTCAGAACTGGGACGTTTCCCAGAATGTGGGACTTCCAATGCTAAAACCAGGAAAGTTCCAGACAAACTGGAGCAAGCTGGTAATCTTAACTTTGCCAGATGGCTATTCGGGGCCTTTTTGGCTTGAACTTCTCACGAATCTGCAGTGACAATCATACAAGACAAATCTAATCCCTGAGAGCAACGAACTTGCAATGTCTTGTTTGTAAGGAATCTAAGTTGACATAAGAAGCTATCCTAATTTAAGATGGTGTGAGGCCTCGTGACCAGTGCCTAAATGAATGCCAGAGTGAAATCCTTGGGGTTGGAAATCTTCAATTCCAACATGCCACCCTCCATCCAGACGCCTACAGCTTCTCCAGCACCATCTCCTGAGGGGCTCTGGTTCCAAGTTTTCACGGATACCGCCATGTGCAGGGAACACAGGGACAGGAAACAAAATGTGTGGGCCCCCTGTTTAATTGTTAACTTTGTTTTTTCAGAAAATGTGAGAGTACGTTATCCCACTTAATCCTGGCAGCATCCCTAGTGGTAGGATTTATTTTTATCTTATAAATAATAAATCTAAGACCCAGATCGCTCTAGTAGGTGGTCACAATAAGTAGGTCAGGATCCAGCTTCTTCTCCTTGTTACACAATGAACTTCCCGCTTGCCAAGACCCAGTAAGGGGCAATGGCTGCAGGGATGCACGTGGAATTAAGAGGAAGGTTTTGGAACTTGAAAATGATGGGCCTCACAGAATCACTTGCTGCTTGTCTCACTTGATTTCAGTATCAAAAACAAATTAAATGCATGCCACATGTGTAGTTTTACATTTCCTGTTGGCCATATTAAAAAAGTGAAAACAAACTTCAGAAATTGACCTGATAACATTTTATTTAGCCCAATACACCCAAAATATTACCACTTCAGCAAATAATCAGTACAAAAATTGCTAATGAGATGTTTCATATTCTTTTTTCTTACAGTCTTTGGAATCTAGCATTTATACCTTACTCTTACAGCACATCTTAACTCGCTACATTTTAAGTGCTCAGAGCCACATGTAGCAGGTGGATACCAAAATGAACAGCATAGCTCTAAGTCCTTATTTCTTTTCTGTCTCTGTATCTGTCCACCTCTTAAAAGCATGTATTAAAAATATTTAATTTGTATTTTTTTGGCAATTCTCCTTCTAATACTTTTGTCCTTGTATTTAGTTGCTATGTTGTTTGCTACATACATGTTTGTGCCTGTAATATCCTCACTGTAAAATATGTCCTGTATCACTATATGATGTACTTTTTTTTGTACGGATTCGTGTTTTTAGCCTTCAGTTCCTCTCTGTCTGCTGTTGACATTGCCCTACCTTCTTGCTTGTTTTGATTTGTCTGATTTTCCCTTTGCCTAGTATCACGTACTTCCCTTCTGAGGCTCTGACATGACTCAGCTACTTTCAGTCTCTGCTTCTTTTCATGGCCCTGTTTCTCCTTTCATGAACTGGCATTTTACCTTCTACTCTCTTTTTTCTACCTTGAGATATCTGCTTATTTATGGTTCTGCTGCCTTATAACTTTGGTTCCTCCATCTCTCAGAACCCAAATCCACCTCCTGGTTCTACCTATACATCATTTACGTCATACCCCACACTCCCTACCTGTGCCTGGAGCAAATGTCAAAGATACTGATTCTCTGGCTCCTTTCTGTAGAGATGCTATTCTCCTAGGCAGAGCTTAAAACTCATATTTTAGCAGTCACTGAGTGGTTCTCGTGACTCAGCAATTGGGAGATGTGCCTGTTCCCGAGTCGCTTCCCTTCCACCATATGGAATAGTCTGCCTGGCATCAAATACAGACACAAGATCTGAGTGATACCAAGGAGCTAAGAAGGGTGATCTCACTGGGTTAATTGTTTCAATTAGTTTCACTTCTCAATGACTTATAGCCTAAGGTGACAGATGTGTTCTTGCTAATCAAATCCCTATAAGTACAAATGCCCTTTCACCCATCTCTGCTTAAGAGTTGTTTTGTCTTTAAAACTGTAGCGTTGGCTTTTTGTGGCAGAGGATTGGGAGAGTGGGAAGCAGTAAGGCTCTGTTTGCTAAAGAAATGGAGGGAAATGTTTCCAGTTTTCTTTAATTGAAATGATCTCATATGCAACCGACAAAAAATTAAGCCTTGGATGTGCGTCTGCAGAACTGAGGGGTAATGACCCCAGCTTGAGGTAGAAGGTGATGATCCGTGTCATTGTCTAAAGCCATAAGGATCTGTCATGTGTGGGAGGCTCACTGAAGGAGCTGTCCAAGTAGGGCAGGGGCTCTCTGCTTCCTCCCCATCGTCCTGCCCTCCTTTTGCCTGTACTCTATTTCCTCTCTCCAGGCTAGAAGTCGGTAAAAGGGAGACAGGTGGGTCCCAAGGGTGGCCCCAGCACTAGTATACCAGCCACCATTCCATTTCTTTGAATCTTAAGAACTCCTTCTTGTAGGCATGGTCTACTTAGCAGCTCTTTGTTCAGGAGGACTCAATGTGTGCGGCATGGAGTCATTTCTATCACTCCTAAAAAGGAGGCACCATGTCCCCTTGTGTGTGGCAGGGACGTTTGGCGAGCATAGAACTTGACACCATGACAGAAAAGGAAGACAGTGGGGTGAGGGGGTGGGTGGTCCCCTTCACAGGGACTTGCTCTTATAGGTGCTCACTCGCCCATCACCACTAGCAATCCATCTCTCTCATTTAGCTCAGGGGCTGGAAAACTTGTATAAATGAAGTTTTATTAGAACACAGCCACGCCCGCTTGTTTATACGTTGCTTTTGCTCTTCTTCTGCTAGTCAGGGTCATCTACATGTCAGGCATTCGGATGGATGCCTCCGTTTTAATTCTTGTGTGTACTTTGGAAAGCAAAGAGCCTGGTAGTGGAATATTTTTCTTAAGGCAGAACTTCTGTCTCCAAAGTGTGGACAAGAGCTTAGTTGAGTAGTGGCTCTCAAAGCCCAAAATATTACTATCTGGCACTTCACAGAAAATGTTTGCTGACTCCTGGCTTAGACTAAACAGCATTTACCCCTGAGTTGCAGGATGAAGAAAGAGCCACCTGAACAAGAACAGCTGTCTGCCAGCCATGAGAGGAGAGAAAGGGCTGTCAGCACCCAAGAACATCTGAAGCAAAGTCCCTGCATGACCAGGCACCTATGCTTCTCACTCCCCTCATCCTGGACCTTTCTCATTTCTTACTAAGTTTCTCCACTCTGGCCATGACTCTGCTTAGCAAATGCACCGCCTTGTTCAGGGCCTTTACATTTGCTTTCCCTCTGCCTGGAATACTCTGCCTCAGATATCCAGACACTGGGATCTTTCTTGTCACTCAGAGCTTTGCTCAAAAGATTCCACTCCCAAGAAGACTTCCTGACAGATAAGCTTGTCCTCAGACCTCCCACATTTATTTCATTTTCCCATTTTCACTCGCTAAAGGTTTTTGTTTGTTTTATTGCCATTGTCCACCAACTAGGAGACCAACAGGTTTAACGCTGGGTGAGTTCAGGCTTAGTTTACATCTCCACCCCTTATATCTCGCTCACTGTTCTCTCAAAAACAGTGCATGTGGAGATATCAGTCACCTCCCCGTCACCTACTCTAAAAGAGGGCCTGGCATAATTTACACTTAACAAATTATTGAATGAAATGTGTCCTAGGACCATGGCGAAGACTTTGACTTTGGCATCAGGCTGTCAACATTAAAATACCAGCCATATACTTGGTAGCTGTGTGACCTTGAGCAAGTTACTTGACCATCGAGTGCCTCAGTTTCTGCATCTGTAGAGTGAGAGTCTTACCTTTATCTATCTCATGGGGTTGTAGAGAGGATTGAATGGAATAATGCATAGAAAGATGCTAAGTGTCTGTTAGCTATTAAATTTAAGTTGTGGAAAAGGTTAAATAAGATAATATTTGTGCCTCAAACACCCTCATCTAATGGTGGAACTGTGCCTTCTTTTATCCCCCACAATCAGCTCTGTAGAGTTCCAGTTCTGGGCAAGACACTGGGTAGCCATGTGACCATGGAGAACTAGTTAAACTCTGAACACCTCAGCTTCTGCTCTAAAGATGGAACCGGTTCCTCTTCCTCACAGGGATGCTCTGAAAACTAAACAAAGTCATGTGTGGGTCACATTCTGAAAGATGTACTTGTTCAAGACCTACTGAGAAGAGCAGGCCATGGTTAAGGGGAACTCTGGGGTCCAGTAGATAACCTATCAGCTCTGTGGCCTTAGCCAACCTCCTCTTTACTCTGAGCCTCAGTGTCATCATCAATAAAATGGGGCAATGACAGTCACTTCAGAGTGTCACTGTGACGATTCAATGTCCCAGGTATGGTTTCCAGCACAAAATGACGCTCATTCCGCAGTGGCCTGTGTTTGTCTTTCCTTGTAGGACCTTATGTAGGCAAAATGCACCATGTGAATGCAAATACTGATTGGGTGTGTTTACCCTTATGCGGTGTGTCTGTGTAGAAGGGCCACGAAGATGTAAAGTTCTGGTCCAGACGGGGTGTGAATTGAACCTAAGTTTTCCTCATCGTCAGCCCAACTCCTTTTTACGACTCATCACGGCTAATTTGCTTTGTTACCTTGGGTAATTCACTCACCCTTTCTGGGTCTTAGTTTTCCTCTCTCTAGAATGGAGATCAAAATATTTGCCCACTGAGATGGTTAATTTTTTATGTTTCAACTTGACTGGGCCAAAGTGCCCAGGTATTTGGTCAAACAATATTCTGGGTGCTTCTGTGAGGGTGTTTTTGGATGAGATTAACATTTAAATCAGTAGAATTTGAGTAAAGCAGATTGCCCTCCATAATGTGGGTGGGTCTCATCAAATCAGCTGAAGGCCTGAATAGAACAAAAGATGGAACTTCCCCAGCCAAGAAGGAGTTCTACTAGCAGATAACCTTTGGATTTGAACTGCAACATCAGCTAGCCCCTGGGTCTCCAGTCTGTCGACCCATCCTCATATTTTGGACTTGCCAGCCTCCCTAATCCCATGAGCCAATCCCTTGAAATCTCTTCTCTCTCTGTCCATACACACACACATATGCACATCCTATTGGCTCTATTTCCTTGAAGAACCCTAACACACCTACCCTACCCCTAGGGTCCCAGAAAATCCAGTAAGAAATTCAGTACTTCTGTGAACGGACAGACCCGGGTGTTCAGGCAGAACCTTACACCTGTGTCTCAGGGTCTGCAGGATCCAGGGGGTGTGAAGTTCTCTCCATCTTCAGGCAAAGGGACACCACAGTGGGGGGGGGGCTCAGACTTGCCTGGAGGGGCCTGCAGTGCCACCAGAAGGAAGGAGACTGGGTCTGCCATGTGTCTGTGGGCTGCCTTCCATCCTTCTGTATTCCTCTTGCATTAGTTTCCTAGGATTGCTGGAACAAATTGCACAAACTGGGTGCCTTTAAACAGCAGGACTTTATTCCTTCACAGTCTGTAGGCTGGAAGTCTGAAATCCAGGTGTTGGCAGAGCTGATTCCTTCTGGAGTCTGCGGGACAATCTGTTCCACGGCTCTCTCCTCGCTTCTGGCGGCTGCTGGCAATCCCCTGGCCCAGAGCTGCCTCACTCGGGTCTCTCCTGCATCCTCACGCAGCGCTCTCCCTGGGTGTGTCTCTCCCCCACTTCCTATCAGGGCACTAGCATACTGGATTATGGGCCATGCTAAACCCTGTAGGACCTCATCTGAACCAATTACATCTTCAGGGACCCTATTTCCAAAAAAGGTCGCATTCTAAGGTTCTGGGTTAGCATGAATTTGTTGGGGGTGGGGAGGCAGAGTGGTGGGGACACAATTCAATCCAATACACCTATGCCAGGAGTTTGGGGAAAATTTAGCCCTAGGGCAAATGGAGAGTAATCCTTCACCTTCAACGCCTCCACTTACCCTGCTCCTTTCCAGGCTGGTTTTAAAATGCAGCCCTTGCTGCAGCGGGGCCCGAGGAGACTGAAAATCAGCTGGAGCATGTACATCTGCAATGCTCCCTTTCTGATAGGTGTAATGCTGGTTTTTGTTTTTCTGGGGTTTGTTGGTTGGTTTTTGGTAAAATTACATTAGTAATTCAGTTCTAATCAATAATATTTGCAAAAATTGCCATTAAATAAACAGCACTGGGAGAGCCCTGGTGGCTGGAGGACCCACATGTCCAAGGCAGAAACACCCAGCATCAAGGCCCTCAGGGTGAGCCCACCTACCCATCTGCCCACCATCCTGGGCTTTCAACAGAGGGGTATGCTTTCAGGGCACGTGGAGAGTAGAAAGTGGGCCTGGAATATTAGAAAACCTTTTACTCCCAGAGATAAGACTCCTCCATGGGTGGGTGGGGCATTTAAGATTCCCACACCCCTTGTCCCATCTTGCAGATCTGCTAGGCACCCAGTCCAGGTCCTTTACTACTTTCTACCCTGCGCATGCGGGCACAGGGGAGCTGGTGGCGGGTGCTGGGCTACAGTGTGCTTTACCTTCCGGTACCAAGGCCCGTGAGTTCTTCCTGGAGGACTGCTGTGCCCTCCGGCTTCTAGAGCCGCTTGGCTCTAGGGAATTTACTTTCTCCAGCCCCTCCCTGGGCTGCACTTAACCAGACACTAATGGGCTCAGGGGTATGGAAGCCCCAGCCTCCTTACCTCAAGGGTATAACTTAAACCCCAGATGTTCCCTGACGCTGCCAGCTGAAGCTGCCCTCCAAGGGACATCGCCTGAGGTCACACGCCTGCTTGCCTCCGACTCCCCTTCCTGGTTTCCCAGCCTCCTCGCTGTCCTCTGGGGAGCACTTTCTTGATAATCGGTTGAACGGGAATCCTCACGGCAGGTTCGCTTCTGGGGTTCTGGCCTAAGACACCCTGCCTCTGGAATGTCACTTGCACCCCACCTACCAGGCAGATCTCTTGTGTCAGCGGCACCGGCAGCCACCTTGGGGGCATGATTGGAAGTGATGCCGGGGTTCTTGTTCACGAAGCCGAAGAATGAGCTTAGCAAACAGGCAAGGTAGGCAAGGTACAGGCTTTATTTATAGATAGAGTGAAAGGACAGAGCTCCCGGCTCATGCCAGGAAGGGACAAGAGAGTCCCGGGGTGGTGTGTTGTCTAGGGATTTTTATAGGCAAATGAGGATTTTTCCAGAACATGAAAAAAAGGCTTAGGGGTGTGGACTTGTACCACTTGCCCTGCCCTCAAGGAGGGCTGGGTTGTTCTCTGCTTGCTAGGGTTGTGTACAGTAAAGTCACGGGTTATACTGAGATACTCTTCTTCATTTGTGAAACCCTCAAGCATTCTAGGCCAAGGTGCTCCTGGCCTTTTGACTTTTAACTGACCTCACTGAAGATGCCTATATTCTTAGTCTGGTATCTTGATCCTAGAGGATTAGTGTGACCTTGACTTTGCATAATGCTTAACACAGAGTTTCAAAAGGGACCTCTTTGCCCACTGTTATACTGCTGACTGTAAATATCCCACCCTGCTTTTTCCGGAGGCCCTCACCCTACTCTGACTACACCCATGGTCTCTGTCTCAGAAGGACTAGGGGCCCCGTAACCTCCTCCACGTTGCCTCTGCCAGCCCGAAACCCCACCACTGGAAATGCGTTCCCTTGGAGTATGTCCCTCACTCCCCTTAAAATGGAGCGGCTACTGGGAGATGAGCTTTGTCACCAGCAGTCACATTGCTCCTTGGAGGGGGTTTCCCAGTAAGTCGGAAGCCGTTGCTGCTGCAGCTGCTCTTGCTGCCCCAGTCGGCTGGGTTCATCCTGCTGCAGCCCAGCCGGAACAAAACTCCGAAGGCAGAAGACGGTGCGTTTGCGGTGGCCCGCCTCCCACTGCGGCCCTAGACCCCGCCCTGCACCACCCACCCCGAGGGCTCGTCCTGCCCTCGGCTTCAGGAAGGCCAATCCACTCAAGGTTTGAAATAACCGTGATGGTGATAATGAAAATGATGATAAGGTATTATAATTTTTAGGGGGTTATTGTTCCAGAGGATGTTTCATTTTAAATGGGATTTCTGGAGCCTCAGAAATTATCATGGGGCCCAAAGGGAAGCTTAAATGGTGGAATTAAGGCCCTGTGATCCCCAGATGACGGTAATTTGGAATCCTGCCCTGTACCCTTCCAATTATAACCAGGATACACAGAGCTGCACCATACAGCCCCTTTGCACAAATTAGGAAAAAAACGCCCCTTCTGGGTAGATTAATTAGAAAATGGCACTTCCTTGGGGCAGACACAGCTCGAAGGGTACACAGGTTGGGGGTGAGTACAGGCTGGATTTCAGCCCCACTTACTCCTGCCAGGTACCTTTGTGCAGTGCACCAACTGCCCAGCCATACAGGGCAGCCCCCAAGGATCCTGACTAATAATATTAATGGCCAACCTTTAGTCTCCTCTGTGCCACCACTGTGTTAAATATGCTGCTTGCATTACCTATTTACCACATCAGTGTTAAATATGCTGCTTGCATTACCTTATTTACCACAAGAGGTAGGTACCTTTGTATCATCCTCATTTTACAGATGAGGAAGCTGAGCTCAAAGATGTTGCAAATTGCCTGAAGTCACTCATCAAAGAAGTGAAAGGCCCAGGGCTTGAGCTGCCATAATCAGGTACCATAGGAAATGCCTCTTATTCTGGATTTTTCACAAGGGAGAAGGTGCCAAAACAAATCAGATGAACAGAGAGGACAAAATGTCTTGGCTGGGGGGCTGTGGAAGGAGGCAGGGT
Source organism: Phataginus tricuspis (assembly GCA_029783875.1). Lineage (NCBI taxonomy): Eukaryota > Metazoa > Chordata > Mammalia > Pholidota > Manidae > Phataginus > Phataginus tricuspis. The sequence goes on along the minus strand of JAQQAC010006904.1, from coordinate 2,555,188 downwards.
GGTCCAATGGGCAGAGCATTGGCCTGGAGGTCAGGAGACCTGAGTTAGATTCTCAAGCCTGCCTTTTACTAGCTATGTGTCCTTGAATAAGCCACTCAACCATTCTGGGCCTCAATTGCCTTATTTGTGAAAATAACAGTGAGGGAGGCAGGTTTCCAAGAATCCTTTTAAGCTCTCCCAGATTGGCCTTCTCATCACCACCCCTAGGAGTGGCCAGGAGGAGGCGGGCGGGGGCCACCCCCTGCATCCTCAGTCACCTCCCCCTGAATCTGTGCTCTCAGCCTTCCTTGTGGCTCTTCCCCTCCTGACTCAGGTCTATAGCTGCTGTCCTGAGCAGATCCAGCAGAGCCATTTACACACCATTAAAGGCCATGGTTGCCAAGATCTATCCCAGGATCACAGCAGAGCCTGGGGCTGAGGAAGGGAGGGAGAGAACCTGGGGAGGGATGAGCCCTGAGCTGTGCTGAGTGAGATTAAGGAAGGGCTGGAAGGGCTTCACAGCATGACGCTCACTGAGCACTGGCTGTGCCGCGGGTTCTGCGCCTGTTGCAGGCAGACCCCATGAACCCATTACCCCATTTTACACATGGGACAAGTGATGCAAAGAGAGATGGTGCAATCTGACCAAGGTCCTGCAGTGAGGGCACAGCTGGTATTCCTAGGGGGCCTAGTTTAGAGGATGGGCGCTAAACCATGCTGGAACTACAGAATATTACAGTTGAAATTTGGCTGAGCATGGGCCCGGGTGACACCGGAGAGTGAGGCCAGTTGCCAGGGGAAGATTAATCAAAGGAAAATTTTGAGAACTGGTTCCATGATTCCTGGCTCTTAGCCAGATCAAAGGTTTAACAAAGGAATGAAGACAGAGAAATTTATGGAGATTTCTTTGGGGAGCTGATGAAATGGTGAAGGAGATGCCCTGCACTCTTCCTGGCCCACCCTGATCTCTCCTTTATTTCTGACCAAAGCTGACGCTGGTCGCAGAGGTGGCCTTCCCTTCAAGGCCCCTCTGTTTGCTTCCTCACCTCCTAGGTGGGCTGTCCCAGGAACAGGCATGCAGGGAGCTGGAAAAGAGAAATCCAGCCAGGTTTGGGTATGCAAGTGTGTGTCTACACAGGCATGTAGTGGATACTGTTAAATCCAAGGCCACCACTCATCTCCTAGCCACTAGCCAGTCTTCTGGGAATTGCCCTTGGCTGGGCAGAGCCACCTTGCCCAAATATTGCCCCATCCCTATACCCAGTGACTAGTCTGTGCAGGGATATGAAGGCCCAGCCCCTTCACCTCAACTCTGGACATCTCTGAAGAACCACCCCAGCTTCAGAGCTCCCTGTGGGATCGGCTGAGACCTCAGTTGTGACACTACATCTCAGCTCAACTCCTTCCTCTGCTTAACGTTGCTCCCCTCAGTCCCCTACAGGGCTTCTCCCAAGAGCTGTCCCCAGTAAGCATCCTTCACGCAGGTGGCCACGGAGTCTATTTCCCAGGAACCTGAACCAAGGTAGGGCCTAGGTGTGTGTGTGCACATGCACATAGTGAGGGTGAGGCGGTGTGTAGGCAGGTAAGTATTAGGTGGGACACATGTGATTGTGTGTGAAGTGGCTGTGTGAGCATTTGTGTCAGGGCTGATGTTTGAACACGTGTGAGCAGGATTGTGTGTGTGCACATAAGTGGTGAGTGTTCTCCTTGTAGCCCTGAGGACCTGGGGGACGACGTCTGGGCTGCGGGAGGTCCAGCCTCCCCGTGCCCCAGCGTCTCCCTTCCTCTCACTAACCGGCCTGTGCAAAGTCGGGGGGGGGGGGAATGACATCATCTGCCCCTGTGCAGGTCCACGCAGCCTTGCAGGGTGGCCCGGGCAGGTGCTACCTGGTCTCTGTGTTCCTCCCTCTTCTGCTCCTCCTCCCCCTTATCCACCAGAGGACCATCTCTTACCATGGAGAAGGCTCCCATGTGAACCAAGGTGACGTCTGGACAGAGGAGGGGAGGGACTCTGGGCTCTTGCGGCCCAGTGTCCCACTTGGACCAGACTGGGCTCCCACTGACCGCTGCTCCCTTGCCCCAGTGATGGGAAGCTCAGGCTGCGGCAGCAGCCCAGCTGCCCACAGACAAGCCCACCTGCCAGAAAACGCCTTCCCTGCGTGACCACAAATGTGTTGCCGTGTGACCTCCACCCTCTGGTCTCCCTCCCCGCCTCCCCAGGCCAATCCCCAGACCTAAGGCAGGCAAGTCATCCCTGCTAGCCTTCTCTTCTGTCCCACGCTGCTTTCCCCAAGATCCCTTTCATCATTCCTCACGTGAGGATTTTAGGACCTACTGGGCCCCCCCAGGACACTGTGCCTATAGAATAAGGGGTCCATATTTGAACCTACGGGGCTGACGTAGCTCACCAGGGCAGGAGCAGATGGGAGGGCAGCTCCACCGCCAGGGTCCCCATTAAGTTAGGAACCTGAGCCTGGCCCACTGTTTCAGGAGCCGCATCACGTGGTTTGTGCTCACGCGGACCTGAGGGGTCAAATAAAAATGACCGAATCACTGCAGGCAGAATGATCCAAGCTGGCCCCATCCACCCACCCGAAGCTTATTCCTTGGACCATTGATTATGTTTTTATCTGAAAGTGCCTGACGTCTGATGACTGTTACATTTCTTCTTGTTGATTCTGGCCCAGCAGCCCACCTGGGAAGAGAGCTTTGGCTCATAAATCAGTTGTATCAAAATAACATGTGCTTTCGAGGTTTGGAAGAACACATCTTTTTTGTCTTCATCCAAGTCTCTGACAGAATTATTGGAGAAGTTAGACCTGGGGCAGTATTTTCACCTCGAGTCCCCTCTCCCAGCCTTTCCCCTCCACACAAACTCCTTGGGTGGGGGCTGCTCAGGCCCGGGAGAACCTGTCCTGTATCCTCTGATCTGCTAATCTAGTCATCCTATTAGTGCCGGGGTCCTTGTTCACGGAGCCGAAGAATGAACTTCATAAACAGTCAGGGTAGGAGAGCCAGGTGCGGGCTTTATTTAGAGATAGAGTGAAAGGACAGAGCTCCCGGCTCAGGCCAGGAGGGGACATGAGAGCCCCGAGGTGGTGCATTGTCTAGGGGCTTTTATAGGCAGTTGAGAGACAAAGGGCTAGGGATGTACACCTGTTAGTGGTTCCAAATACGTTTGAAGAAATACTAAGTTTCTTCTTAGTCTTCCTGGTTATGTACAAGAACTTTACTGATCTGATTTCCTCCCAGGAGAGCAGCTTCCTGGTCTGGGAGCGCATCACTCAGGGCGCCTGCTTTGCTCCCAAGGTGGGCTGAATCATTGTTTTACTTTTTAACTAATTGGGTTTCAAGATGGAACCCTTCCTGCCTTATGTTGTTTCGGGCTTGCAGTAGTTTGGGGCTTGTTTGCTACATTGCCCAAGTTGCAACAGATCATTTGTTTAGGGCTGGAGAAAGGAAGGCAGCACCTGGGTAAAGTTAGAAAAATAAGCTGGGCTCCCAGCAGCCAAAGCAAATGTCACAATGGTTACCTTGTTTTGTTTTTTCCCAGAGGCCTTCACCCTCCTCTGTCTAAGCCCATGGTCCCTGTCCCACTATGAAGGGGGGGGGGGGGCCCCGGCAACGTTTCACTAGGGGGAACTTGACTTCAGTAAGTCCAGTGTGGCCCTCAGACCATGCCACATTCTCGATGCTCCAGATTTTCTGTCTTGTCAGCCAGCCGAGCTGTTTTTGTCATGATCAAAACCCACTCTTGCACCTTCCCTGGGTTTTGGAAAACCAAGCACTTTGCCCCTTGCCAGTCTCCTTCCAAGTTTCTTCTCTCATTCTCCCTGATTCTTGGAGGCCCCACAGGATCTTGGGAGTCTTTCTTATATAGAGTAACCCTATGATTTTTCAACTGCAGGTAATAATTTTGAGAGTGTATTAGTTATCGATCTCGCTATGTAACAAATGACCCTAAAATGTATCAGCTTAAGCAACAGTTACTATGTCACAGTTTCTATGGATTAGGGGTTTGGAAGTGGCTTAGCTGGGTGGTTGTGGACTAGGGTCTCTAGTGAAAGTACGTGCAGATGTTGACCGGGCTGCTGTCACCTGAAGGCTTGCCTGGGCAGGAGGGTGCCACATTGCCACTTCCACCATATTCTATTCATTAGAAACAAGTCACTAAGTCCAGCCCACCCTCAAGGGGAGGAGAATTAGGCCCCAACTTTTGAAGGAAAGAGTGTAAAAAAAAAGGGTTGGCATATTTTTAAATCACCACAGGGAATGAAGAGAGGTGCTTTATAAGACCGCTCTGTGCCGAGCACATCTGATCCTCCAACTCCTTCATCATCTCTTAAATGTTTGGACCATGAGCCACGGTTAAAAATCAGCCATGATCTTCTTCACATATACAGACAGAATGAAAACCAAAGTTGGCCCAACAGCATTTAACCTTACTGTCTGCCTTTGTAGGAGAGAAACACGTTTTCTTCAGTCCTCTTAGGGTCCCTGCCTGAGTCTGATAACTAAACTGACAAAGACAGATTTAACAGGAGAAAAGCGTACAAATTTATTTAATATAAGGTTTTATATGGCACGGGAGCCTTCATAAGGAAATGAAGACCCAAAGAAACGGTTGGACCTGTGTATTTTTATGCTAGGCTTGACGAAGAGTGGACAGTCATGGAGGGATACGGTAGTAAGAGGTGAGTGTGATAACACTGGGGGAGGCGTCTTCTTGGCAGGCTCTTCGTCTTGGGAGGTCAGGGTGTCCCCTCCTGCAGGCACAGGGCAGGCAGCAGCCATATGAGGATTTTATGACCTGGTTCAGGGAAAAAGTGTGAGGAGGGGAAGAGGTCAGTGTGACTGTCCTGCTTCTACCATTTTCCGACTCCTGCAACTTAAAATATTCAATATGCCAAGGTGCCAAATTTTGGGTAATAGGTCTTGAACGCCATCACCTTCAAATCCAAAGTAGTCTATTCCGTTTCATTCTGTTTTGTTCTGTTCTACTCTGTATGTTCCTAAAATAGTGAATGGGTCCAGCTACCTTTATTTCCCAGCCCACTAATCATTAGCAACTCAGTTTGAAAAAACAAACCACTACCCTAGAGTGTGCTTTTCGTGGGCGCTGAAGCCGCCACAATTCTTCACCTATTTTGGAGCTCTCCGTGGGTCTGCTTCAAGTTTCTTAACTGACTTTTCTTATCTTTTTGACCCCTTCTCTCTCAACACATGCCACTCTTAATCTTTAGCTCTACGGAGTCGTAGAATCATGAAATGTCAGAGTCTAGAAGATATTAGGGACCAAGAATGACACACATCTCCTTGACAATGCCTGGCGCAGACATTACTCATCAGTCATGGTCCTGTCCCATTAAGCTCCGCGTGTACCTCAAAATCCTTCCCAACCCAGCACTCTCTAGGTATCCCATTTCTTGTGAGACGAAATCTATTTTACAAACCTTTTATTTGGAGCTAAGAATCTCAGGAAGAGGCATTCCCTTTCCCCTGCCCTCAGCTGTAGACTGATTTCCACCCCCTCTCCCCTTCTTGCTCCCCGAGAGGACCCTGGCTCGCCAGCCTTCCCCCTCCTACCACCTTCCCCTCTGCCTGACCGACACCACCTTCTCCCCACCCAACTCCCATGGCAGCGACACTTATTTCCCTCCGGGTACCTCCAGGTAACTCCCAAAACCATAGGGCCGCGGTGTTTACCCTCTCTTCCACTCAGCCCCTCTGTCCCAGACGCCTGCTAGGTGTGTGTGCAGGGCTGGCTGGCTCGTTCCTGACAATACTGACTGTGAAATCGCACTTACTACCCTAAGCCAGCCCCTCGTCCTGGTTGCCGGCTGCTCTGACTGGTGCGCCTCTCTCCAGCCCCCAGGCTCCAAACCTGGCTGCGTCCTGATTCCTTCTCTCCACCGCTTAGCTGCCCACTCTTTTGCATCTGTCCCCTTCTCCTGTCTCACAGCCACCAGCCTCTTTCCGTCATCTGTCTCATTTGTTTTGAAACGATCTTGGCAGATAATTGCCAGAAACTTACTACATAAGAGACACTGAGTTATCCATGTTTATGAACTCAATTACTCATCATAAGGACCCTTTGGTGAATTATTACCATCACCCTCATTTGATAAATGAGGAAACTGAGACAGAGAAAGGTGAAATGATTCACCCAAGGCCCTATAGCTAAAATCTGATCGTTTTGATTTTTCCCAGAAACCAACCCCAGGTAAAGGATTTAAGCGCAAAAGGCATATCTGAGCAATGAGTCCAGCAGGCACTGGGAGGAGAGGGAGGAGATGAGGCAGGGAAGGAAAGGCGGCCAGCAAGCAGCAGGCTGCCCGGAGGCTACCGCAGGTGGAGTGTGCTCCAGCAGCCGAGAAAGCCCCAAAGCAAAGCCCTGCTGGTGCTGGGAGTCAGGAGGTGGGCCTGTACAGTCAAATTAGGGCCGAGGGGATGCTGGGGGGTGGGGACCAGCAGAGCCCCCCCCCCCAGTGGCAGAATGGAGGCCAAATCCAAGCAGTGCGTCCAGGGTCCACGCCTCTAACCGTGCGCTCTGCCAATGCTGACATGGTGTTCTGCCTCCCGCAAGCCCGTCTCATGCTTTTCCTCCCACGAATTGTGCCCATCGTCACCGACTGATTCTCCCGCCCTCACTTTGACTCAGCCCTGTGCTAAACCCCTTCAGGTGCCAACGGCCTCATCCCACAGTCAGGGTCTCCCCAGAATGACCCTCACCTCCACCACCGCAGCCCCCGTCTGCTCAGCGCCATCTCCTGCTCTCCCAGGCTGTGCCCCTCGGCTCACGCCGTGCTCTTTCCATCACACCTGTTGAAGTCCTGCCCAACTGCAAGGCCTCTTGGTCCACACAGCCTTTCTGGAGCCCTCTGCTCTGAACGCAGAACTCCTGTGGGCCCTCACCCAAGAGCCCCACCTCTGGGCTTTGGGCCACAGCAGGTGGGGGGGGGGGCTGCAGTTAAGCCCCTGGCTCCAGCTGTTGGATTGTTAGACACTAAATCACCAAATTCCTACTCTGCACCTGCTATGTGACCCTGAGCAAGTGGCTTGATGGCTCTAGGCCTCAGTTTACTCATCCATGAAATGGGGAAATAATAGTTCTGTCAAGGAGCTGCTGTAGGGAATAAATGAGATCACCCACGTAAAGGGCTGGCACATAACATGTTCTCATTAAATGGCACCGTTATATTCAGGTAAGACCCTCCCCTGTGGCCAGGCCATCCACCCCTGAGGAGGGGGCCTCTTCATGCTCTCACGACCCTCGGCTTTTCCACGAGCTGCTGGTGCCCTGTCAGATCTAAGACACCCCTCTCGGAGCCCTCCCTTTCATTTGCTGGATGCTTCTCTCGTTTTTTTCTTTTTTAAACCTACTCATTTTGCTCCCTAATATCTGTCGCTGGTAGACATTATATTTATTTCCTTGTCCACTGACTGGCTGGCTCCCCTGGCAGAATGTAAACTTCCAGATGCCAGAGAGTCAGCAGGTCTTGTGCATTGCTATATCTGGCACCTAGAACGTGACTGATTCACAGTAGACCCTGGAAAATATTGGTTGAATAAGTGAATGAGTGACTGAATGAAAGGACTGAACAAGAGCCCAGTAAATGTTCATAGCCACAGACAATCTCTCAGAGAGCCTGTGTTAATTCTTCCAGGCCAAAGCTACAGAAAGTCAAGGGTTAGGTCCATTTGCTCACACATCCCAACCTTGGCTGGAGGATACTAGGTCATGGCAGTTTCTCCTTTGAAGCTGGGCCTCCTTCCATGCTGTGTGTGTTCCCTCCAAGCCAATGCAAAGGGGCCCCTCTCTTTGTTCGTAGATCCCAGGCCAGGCCCGTAGGAGACTGTAGAAGAGGAAGCTGGGTAAGTCTAGTAGCCTACCACACTGGGCCAGGTCTACAGCTGTCACCCTTTCCATGGCTGTGCTCCTTACTCCAACCCCAGTTCAGTTTCTTTCAGGAAATTGGTAGTGGAGTCAGAATCCCACGGAATTTGAGCTGCTGGGTGCCACATGCAATGGTGACTCCACCAGCTACCTAATCAGGCCCATTGACCTCACCCACCCTTGGATGCTAGGAGTGGAGGAGTGAGAGACGAGAGAATATGAGCAGGGGTGACTCAGTCTAAGGCTTCCTAGCAGAAATAGCAGCTGCTTCTGTGACTCAGCAAAGAGCTGGGGAGCATGCCGAGGGTTGGTGTGAGCCAGAACCGGAGCTGAACAAGTACAGTCAGGGACTGGTGACACTCCTTGTCTGCACATAGGACAGCAGCCACAGGACTGAAGCTTGGAGGAAAAGCACCCAGGGACGAGGCACCTGATGGGATCCGTCCACCGCTCCCTGTGTGCCTGCTGCCTGCCTCAAAACAAAGGTTAGCCCATTTAAAATCCCCAAAGATTTGGCCCCATCCTTCTCTGGCCTCTTACCCCTCAGCTTCTCTCAACTCTGTTCCAGCCATATGGGACAATTTTAGTTACCAGGAAGCTCCACCCCTTCCTTAGCTACCAAGACTTTGCCTGAGCTGTGCCCTTTAGTTAGAAGGCCCACCACCTCCCCCATCCAGCTGATGCACTCCAGCACCAGCTCCTGCAGACATGAGATGCCAGGTATGAATTCCCTGTCCTGCCCCCACATCACCTTAGCACCTTGAGCCTGCCTTCACCCTCATGGCCTGTTTAAAAATGTAGGTCTTATTATTATTCAGGCATGGTGAGAACAATAGATCAGGAGATTATTGCAACTGAAAAGATAGTTTCTTGCTCACAGATCCCAAGAAGGTGTGCCACATCGCAGGGGCCGTGCAGGGAAGGACCAGGGTCAGCCGGGAGATAGGTGGAGAGGGAGGAAAACACGGGCAAGTCTTCCCTGTATTTCTGCAGGAAGAAATGGGCAAGGCAGGGTAAACAGGCTAGTTTGAATAATTTCAGTGGGCTCTGGGGCCTGAGGACTGTCCCTAATTGGTACCTGGCCCTGGGGTGGTAAGGACAGGTAGACAGTGGCCCAGAGTGTGAGACGCAGCGAGTGGGATAAAGGAAGTGGCTGGGGCCCGTCTCTGGTTGGTTTGCATAGGAAAGTCATGCTCCCAGGCCAATCGCTACTCTTTAGGGAAACTGGCGAACCCTGGGAAGGGCAGTCCCTCCAGAGTCAACAGGGCCCCAGATGTCAAGGCAGCAGAAACACAGGGTTAATGTGCAGCCCTCGTCCCATTTGCCAAACTCTCGCAAGGGCAGCACCCAGGCCATGGCTGGGCCCAGCACTGGCCCGACAACCGGAGGTTCCTGGCAAATATTGGATGGCAGAGGGGCCACTGTGAACCAAGCATAGTGCCAGGCACTTGGGAACACAGCAGTAAACAGGAGGGCAAGACCCCGCCTCTCCGGGGTTTTGCTTCCAGGGGGCAAGGTGGACAACCAGCAAACAGACAAGAGACCTTCACTTACTGGGAGCTCTGACAGAAATGAACTGCGAAGATTTAACAACATCGGGGTGGGAGAGGGAGAGGGACTCCATTAGACAGGATGGTCAGGCAGTCTCTCTGAGGAGAGGCCTTTGGGCTGAGGCCTGAATATGGAGAAGGGATCAGCCACGGAGAGATTTCAGGCACAGGATTCCAGCGGATGAATAGCGAAGGAGTGAACACACGACAGAACAGATCGATCCCTTGGTCTGGATTTCTCTCTCCGCAGCCGGCTGTGGTGCATTTTGAGGCTTGGGTGGCTTCAACGCCTGGGTCTCACATATTGAAATAATTTCTTTCGCAGTTTTCTGTCATCAACAGGAACATTGCACGGGGTAACCCAGCCCTGTGAGCAGGAACTTCTGGGCCTCCAGGCAGGACACCATTTTAATCATCTTTGACCCCATCATCTTGTTCACACAAGAGCCGGCAACCTTCTTGCCAAACTTGTCCCTGATGAGAATTAAAGTGGCTGATTTACGGCCCCGGTCAACGGGGGCTCTCACGGGGCAGGTAAAGGGCAGCCTTGCTCAATTACTGAGCTGTTATCTGGCCATTGGACACTCAGGCCAAGTCTGGGCCACAGATGCTCCAGGCAAAGTCTCAGGCTGCCCAGCCCCTGTTGGCAAGCCGTCCCAGAGGCAGGTAGCAGCAGTGGGTGCCCTCAGGGTGCTTTGTAAATCCCCAGGGTCTTCTTGAAAAGCCAGGCTGTCCAGCCAAGCCACCAGGAGCCACTCTTTGAGACTCCCGGAGGCGTGTGCAAATGTGATAGACAAAAGCCAAAGGGAGGAGGCACTGTGATTATGCCGTCAGGCAGCAGGCAGCAGGATATAAATAGTTTTAACAGGTCCGTCTCCTGCGCTGGGTGCTGGAGAGACATCTTGAGATGTTCATCGTGCTGTCTCTAAGGGCTGTTTCAGCAGCTGTCTGGGCACCCCACAGGCTGCAGGCTCCCCACGCCCCATCAGTCCCAGGCACACGGGCCTTTGCTCCCCACTGGGAAGGCCCCAGCTGCCTGTATGGGTTCCACAGGGGAACTCAGAGCTGCCGGATTCACTGACAGGCCTGGGAAAACAGATGCCATCTGGAGGCAGGGCGCACAAGGAGGCTGGGAATGGCGGGAAAGAAAATTCCCGGAACACCTGCTCTCTGCTCAGAAAAGATAAGCAACTTCCCCAGGGTCGTAAGTGCTGGACTTGACCCCAGGTCGTTCCTGCTTCTAACCCCTATGGCGTGTTGCTATTGCCATCTTCTTTACATTCACTCCTTCACGGATCCGCTTTTCAAATGGTTCTTTAACCCCACAGGGAGTGGGAAAAGCACATATTTCAAAGCCCAGGGACCCCTAGTTCAGAGCCTGCTCTTCCACATCTAGCCAAAGGGCCTAAGACACATCGTTTTGCCTCAGTTTCTTTATCAGTAAAAAAAAAAGATAATGACACCCATAACTTACGAGGCTCCTTTAAGGGTCAGCACGAGCGCAAATGGACCATGTTGGCGCACGGCTGCTTCTGGCACTGGCTTAGGAGTTCCAGAGAGCGGGCACAGATGGCACGGGCCTTGCCTTCAAAATGCTCAAAGGCTGATGAGGGGCAGACGAGCTACAGCTGCTTCTCTTAGTAGGCAAAGCGGAATGCGGGCTCCACGGAAGCCCCAGGAACACTGTGGGCAGTCCCAAGAGGGTGGGGTGAGGGGGAGTTTCCGCAGAAGATGGGCAGTTGAGTTCCAGCAGCGGGACAGAAGGAGAAGGGACACCCAGGTGGGAAGGACGGCCGAGGCCGGCGAAGGCTCGGAGAACCAAAGGCCATCTGGGGGCAGTGGAGACAAAATAGATCAACGTCGTGTAGGCAAGGGAACCGAGGGAGGCACTGGCAAGGTGTGGTCGGGGAGATTAAGACTGGACACTGACTGGCTTTAGTTGTTACACTAACTTGAGCTTCATTCTCTGGGCACAGGGGAGCCACGAATGGTGTCTGAGGAAGGCTGGCATCGTCTGGGAGGGCATTCTGGGGGAGGGCATTTCGCTCTTCCGGGCTTCAGGTTCTGAATCTACAACTGATGATTCAAGATGGCTGCCAGCCAGTTCAGACATCCTTACCCCCCACCTGTGTGGGACCCCTGGATCGATAAGAACCTTCATCTGGACATGGTCTCCCAGATCCCCAGCCCCACGGGACTTAGCCAACCGGTCATAAACCCGCACTGACAGACAGCAAGCCTCGGCACCCGGTCATGAACACCACCCCTCCGTCAGCAGGAAGCGGCCAGAACGGTCGTCACCCCGATGCCCAAAGACCTGGGTCCCAACTTCCTGAAGGGGGAATGTTAGGTAGAAAGCTAGACATGAGCAGGCAGGGAAGGGGAAGATAAGTTTCAAGGGAAAAGCCACAGCCGCCCAGTGAGGTGGTCTCCCTTAAGACAACAAAGGCTTTGCAGGGAGAAACTTCCTTGCCTACTGGGAACAGGACAAACCTGTCCCAACAACAGATCACAACGCAGGTGCAACTGATTAAACTAGGAACCCACATTATAATCTCATTAAAATAAAATTGTGGTTTTAATTACAATTACAAACACAGAACTAGAGATGATCTACCCCTCACCCCCCATGTGCTTTTCGGTGTGCATTTTGGGAAAAGACATGCGCACCAGGAGGAATGGGTATAGAACTAGAACTGTCAATCAAACGACCTCACCCTGTCAATCAAAGAGGCACCTCCCAGCTAGGACCCTCCCCTAAAATTTGGGGCCTTTGTCCACCTTGACTTTTACCCACTCCACCCGTGGAGTGTATTCAAATAAAACTTTCGCTCTGCTTGTCTGTTGTGTCTCTGCCTTTCAGTTCTTTGTTTCATTGGGCACAAGAACCAAGGAGAACAAACTCAACCTGCCACAAAACCAAGCCATCCCACTTCCTAGCAATGCCTTTCCCACCCGCCTGGCAGGGCTGCTGGCTGGACCAAGTGGCCTCCCACATGAAGTGTGATCCCTTCTGAGGGCAGATGCAGGGATGCCTGGAAGGACTTGGCTTCAACGCTGGGCTCGAGTCCTGTGGCCTTGGGCAAGGCGCTTGGCCCTCTGGAACTCAGTTAGTCCATCTGTAAAAGGGGGTGAGATCAAAATGAATGTGGAGGGGAAAGTGCTGCCAGCAATAAGAACAAAAGCAAATGTTTATTGATGCCAACACTTGATGTACATTATCTCATTTCGCCTCCACACACACCTCTGAGGTGGGGGACTGTGACTTTCTCCACCTAACAGATGGGGCAGCTGAGTCAGGGAGCAGAGCCAGGATTTAAGCCCTGCAGTCTAACCCGACCCCACATGCTTCCCCTTTGGATTCCCGCACCCCTCCTGCTGGTCAGGGCTGACGGGCCTCTGGCTCTGCAGCAGGCTGTGCAGGCCAGCTGGGGAGAGGGCTGAACCAACCCGGTTTCCCCACCCCCCGCCAGCCTCAGCGGCTCACTCAGGGCAGAGCCCCTTTGGGTAGAGGGGGGCGGGGACAGCCCACACCCGTGGCTCCACCCACAGCCCTCATCCCACCATCCCACCGGAAGCCTCAATGCTCCCCTCGCTTTCCTTTTGGCCCGTTTGCCAGCCCTCCTACGGAGGATTTATGGTTTTAATAATGCAGACCTTCTCCATCCGCCTCCCTTGCTGTTTAGTCCCCTCTAAAGATCCGTAAAATTAAAACACTAATCAGGAATTTATTTTCTCATCAATCCTGCCCTTCAGGTTATGAGGCCTGGGTGTTTTCACAGCCCACTGGCCGGCCCCCAGGAGCCACGCAGGAGCTGAGGGCTCTGACTCTGGTCCTAGGGGAGCTAAGAGGCGAGAGAGCTGGAGGCTGTGAGGGGGGAGATAGACTGAGGACAGAGAGATAGAAAGGCATCCTGCAGAGACGGTGACAGCCACCGAGACAGACAGAGGGATCGGCATGTGGGAGGGGTGGAGAGAAAGGGGGAGAGAGGGGTGAAGACAGAAGACTGTACATATCACCCAAACCCCTTGCTGTACAGATAAACGAATGCCCAGGATGACCGATGACGGCCACAGAGGGGTAGAAACCCAGGGAGATGAAGAGATAGGAGACAGGAAGGGCCCGGGAGTGGGGACGAGAGAAGACAGAGGAAAAACGCCCAGTGTGCTGGGGAAGGCAGTCAAGGGGCAGGGGTGAGAATGTGGGACCAGACAGGCGGGGGGCCGGAGAAACCTCCACCTCTCTTCTGTGCAGCCTGCACTCCCAGAGTTCATATTTATTGGGGGATTGATCGGCATGTCTGTCTCGGGCCACAGACCACAAGCTCCGTGAGGGCAGGGCCTCTAGAGTTTTCCCCTTTGATGTCGGCAGAAATGAACTGGGTGGGCTGCTTTCTGGCTCTGGGCTCCTTCTGGTTCTGCGACCCTGCAGGGTCCTTAGGGAAGCCCGTGGGAAGTCTTCCCTTCCCTTTGAGCCACAGAGAAGCTTCCCGAATCACCGGCCCTGCCCTCCTCCTTTCAGTCCAGGCAGCTCTGAGAGGGCGTCACCTCTCCCCACGGGCCCCCTGCCCACCCAGAGAGGCTGTTTGCACGGTGTGTTTCTTCCGGTCCAGCATTCCTGCTCCCTGTGTGTTCCCCAAGTGTGTGATCGAGGGCAAATCCTTGGTCACCCTGGGCATTAGTTTATCTGTACAGTAAGGGGTTTGGGTGATAGTACAGCCCCTTCTTGCTCTAATGAGCTACTGCCTTTGATGTGGCCATTTCAGAAGCCCCACAACTGAGTAAAGAAATAGAAAATATGTCCTTTGTTCATTTATTCACTTGACAAAAAGAACTGAGGGTCTGCTAATGTGCTGTGCCAGGCCCTGGCGACGTCATCCTAAAGAGCCCTGGACCTGACCTTGCTTTGCGGTGAAGTCACAACCTCCCGTGACCTCAATTTGTTCATCTGTAAAATGGTAGGATGAGGTACCCATCCTACCTCAGAGCATTATTATTCGGGAAAGGCCTTTGTCAACAGATATTGGGTAGTGGAAAGGGCCACCTAGCATCAGCAGCGTGTGGAAGCCTCATCTGGAGCTCATTTCACCGGCTCAGAGGACTCCAGGCCCTGCACGAGCATTCAGGCTGGCTCGGGGTGTGCTGGTGCTGGGGGCAGGCCTCAGTCTCGCGGACAGTCCAGTCCTGGAAGGGCTGGCGAATGGGGTGCTTATGGTGGAGTCAGACCACCTGAGTCTGAGACTCAGTTTCAGCGCTTGCGAGGCCGGTACCTTGGGTAAGTCACTTCCCCTCCCAGGGCCGCAATCATCTTTCAAGGAGAATAAACAGTCCTGCCTCACCTGGGGTGAGACGTAAGTCAAGTGGAAGGGCCAGGCACACAGTAGGTGTCCGAAAAATGCTTGCTCGGTGGGGGGTTTAAACCAAAAGAGCGCCAAGGGCAAGAGAGTCTTGTTAGCACTCCAGGATGACCTGGCACCATGGCGGAGCCCCCACAGGGAAGCAGGGGTGCTCCACCCTCCCTGCCAGATGAGGCTTCCGGGGTGACATCAGCATTTTCCAAGGTGATTCTGCAAAACCTGGGGGCTCAGCCAGGCCTCCCCTTTATGCAGAGAGGCTTGTTCATGCCACAGTCCAGCTGGTCTGCCTGAGAGGAAATCAATGTGTTTGTGATCCGAGCTTCTCGCACAGAAAAGGGAGGGAATAATCGCTCTGGGGTCTGAACGGCAGCGGGCGCCAATCTACCGATCTAACCCCCGGGCGCCTTCCCAGAGCAGGACCTGCCCCGCTTCAAGTGGAAGTAAGTGTCCAAGAACTGCAGACCCCAGGACTGTGGTCAAAGGGTTTTAAGAGGTTGCGTCCTCAAGAGGTTCTGAATCCTGAAATAATAGAGACGTGGTCTATAATTGATATTTCTATAAGAAATAATACATGGTATACATGAAAAAGTAGATTTTTTTTTTAAGAGGAGTGAAATAATTATACCAAAATGAGGTCTCATTTATACTGCAACCACATACCCAGGGTAATGTGTGGTATCGCTCTCTGGTATAATAGGCAAAATTAATATGTAGAAGCTAATAGAATTTATGAGATGACTGACCCTTGTGATCAAATGTGTTGAATCAAAATGCCTTCAGCACGTTATGCCTATGGAGGAGAACTGGCCGGAAAAAGATGTCGATTTGGTTAATGATAGATTGATAACAGTTCTTAATCACTGAACAAATGTACACCATTAAATGCAGATGGCTGTATATCAGGAAGGCAAAATAACTGTAAAGTTAACACAAAAATAAGAGAAAATTTGTGCCAGTATTATCAGATGGTTCAATTGTTTGTTTAAATCTGTACCAAAACCTCTTCACCGATCATTACAAATGCTTGGCATCTTTGTGAGCCTTTTAATTGTTGGCCGACTAAGGATGGTCATTTTGTCATAAAAAGGCCTGGCCCACATGACAAAGGGGTGTCCTAGGCTGTGAGCTGGGTCGCTAGGCCCCTGCACGGCACCGACCCGTCGTCAGGACAGCGGATGCTGGACATTGTGTTGCTCTGTAACCAGGAGTGCGGAAGTTTCAGGGCAGATCACGCCCACCTGTCAGCGTTGTTTATGAGTAAGAGTGAGACTGATGATTTGGACCTGGTCTTAGCGGGCCCGCTGAAGGGTTCTGCTCTTGAAGCTGGTTATGTAGCAGGAAAATGCCTCCATGACCAGCGAAATATAAAACTCCCTAAGTTGAGACTCCTCTTCGGTTCAGAGGCATTCCATGCACCTGCCCCTTATGGAGGGGAAATGGTGGGGGCCTGCTGCCCCCGGCCTCTCCACCCGAGCGGAGAAGTGCAACCTGACTTTGTTGGGCCCAAGTCGCGAGTCCCCGAGAGACCACCAAGGAGCCGATTCCGATGCAAACACAAAAGGGTCATTTATTTCAAGCTCGGGCCTGGACCCACACCCTTCACCGACGCAGCGGGTCAGGAATGTGAGCCCCGAGCCCAGGGTGGGCAGGGTTTTTATGCATTACAGGTTCAGGAAGAGGGGATTCTAACTTGGCATGAGCCGATGGGGGATTTTGGAAGTTAAACAATTGTTACTGGTTAAGTTCGGCTGGCCTGACCGTAATGATGTAACCTGCAAGGTATGTTATCTTCAGGGAGCAGGAGCGTTGCTAGGGGAACTATCTAGGAGGAAGGTCACTGGAACTGGAACAAAGTTTTTTAAGTATTAGGTCAGGGGTGAGGCCTCTTTCTTTAGGATGGCTTTTTTCTAAAATAGGGTTTCTCTGGCTCGCACAACCTTAATGCTGATTTTAATCATATCCTCTTCCTGGAATAAACTAGATTTGTAAGCATTGTCATTTGGGGTCCTATGAGCCTCCTTTAGCAATTGAATCTAACTTAACTGCCATTATTAAAGGTTAAAAATCTATCTGCCATATTTTATAGATGGAGCAACTGAAATCCAGAGAGGGGAGATGACTTGTCCACAATCACACAGCAGGTTCACGGTAGGGCCCAGACTGGAATCAGAGGCTCAGCTCGCAGTGCAGAGACACTCGTCCAGCTTTTCCTCCTTACCTTGCTCCTTTATGATGACTGGTCCCTTCCCAGGGGGCCTGGAAGAATCAGAGGAGCATCAGCGACTAGCATAGGCATCCGGGTAGCAGGAGAAGAATAAGCCCAAGGGGAGGTATGGTTGGAGACCGGAGAACAGATGGTAAAACCAGAGGCTCAGTGAGAGGAAAAGATTGAGAAAGAAATTCAGGACTGAGTCTGTGAAGGAAGAGTGGATCAGTCAGTGCAAGACAACTGCTATAACAAACAACCCCTAATCTCAGGCACTTCATTCCAGAAGAGTTTGTTTACTATTCACGTCATGAGTCAAAGCAGGCCAGTGGAAGAGAGAGCACTGTCCCATGCAATCACTCGGGGGCCCAGGCTCCCTCTCTCTTGTAGCTCTGCTCCCCTCAAGATCCCTGGAGTCCTTGCAGTCCACACACAAGCTGGGGAAACAGAGACGCCGATGTAGTTATGAGAGGCCAGCCCAGGCGTCACCTCTTTTCTGAACACCCTTGGTTCGCATGTTGGTGTGAAGGAGCCAGGACCGAGGAGCTGACTTCCTTTCTAGCTGGTCAGCAGCGTAGAAGCGGCCTAAGCCAGCTCACAACTTCACACTTCATTGTTCCCAGGGGCTTTCCTACGTTTCAAGCTCAACAAAGTCTCTCTTCCACATAAGGTGAGCTGATCGCCAACCTGTACCCAACCGTGAGATGACAAGGCCCCTCTTGGCCCCTCAGGTCTCTGGATCCCACATCTCAGGATCATCTAATAACACCCTTGGAGGAGCCTTTCAGTGGTCAGGTACATCATTTGCCATCCATCTTAACCCTATAAAAAAATCGCAGTAGGATATGAATTGTGGGTTATTCTTTCCCAGGATTGGCTGTTCTGCTACTTAGAAACACTTGTATTCATGGCAAAGACCCTGTTGGAAGTTGATTCCAGCAGCTGCAAGCAGTGGTCATTTGTATATTACCCAAGGGAAACCCTGTGCCGGAATTTTCCACCAGGGCTGGTAGTAGGAATCAGTAAGGAGCCGAGTGGGAGCTGAAGTGGAGCCTGACTCAGAGTCAGGCAGGACGCCACACACAGGACAGCGCAGGTGAGGTGTGGGAGGAGCGCAGACCTTGGGGGCAGAGCTCTGGCTCCTACTCCGTTACAGTACTGTATACTTGGACATAGTACAAAACACAATACTTGGGACAAGTCACTGCACCTCTCTGGGCCTTGTTTTCTCAGTTTATAAAATGGGCCAGATCATAGGACCCTTCTCACGGGATGCTGTGACGTTTTATGAGATAATGTGCTAAGGCGTGATGTCTGGCGTCAGGAGACCTTCTGGAACCGAGCTTTCACCGGCCCTCCCTCCACCCCTCTTGAGCACTTTGTGATAAGGGGGACCCAGAGCCTATTTAGGTAAACCTTTAAATCACTAGAAAATGTCCTGTGGAAACGTGCTGTTTTCCTGGGAGCTGAGGGTGTTATCTGGCTGCACAAGGGTCAGAGATGAAACATCTGTACTTCGTTCTATGACCAATGTCAGGAAGTGAGCAGGGTCTGGAGCTCAGCCTTGCAGTGAGTTCCTTCATTTCTCAACTATTTTTTCACCAGGTACAGGAAAGCCTGGGCTTGTAAAATGCACTCACTAGTTGAAATGATCTCAATCTAACTTAATTCTCCCATGGAAACGATGTAATAATGTTCCTCACTAAAGACCTGATGCTCAACATTTTATAAAATGACCACAGACATGATTTGTTAATCATGTTTAAACGGCATACCTGTGCTCTGGGCAGAGGCAAGCGTTCACAAGCAATTCTAAATCAATTAAACAGGGTGACATGGTAAGCACATAAAATGCTGTTTAATATGAAACAGAGTTGTAGTGAAAGGTACAAAAGGTCCTCGTCAAAGTTCTTGTTAATTTTCACCTCCTTTTCTCTACAGTGAATAATAACAGCTAACATTTATTGGGTGCTTACAATGTGCCAGACGCTGTTCCAAGCTCTTAGAGATACCATGTCACTAAGTCCAATCCAATGACTGAAAGGAAGCGTGCTTCCCAGACAGGTTAAGAATCCTTCCTGCAGACACAGAGTTGGTAAGTGACAGGGCCAAGCTTTGAACCCAAGTGACGAGAGTCTGGAACAAACTCTTAAACAAGTCAGGGCTTGGAGGAAATGGATCAAAACGTTCATCCTTCCAAGAGGCTTTCCTGGCTGGTGTTTCTGACCGGCGAATATCATGGAGATATTTGGAGGCAGAGACTCCCATAGGTTGGCTTTGTAAGACATCAGCCAGTTGCATCTACTTTGTGCCTTTCTGTTCCACATTCTGTTTAGTTCTGCAGCATCTAATTAGCACCGTCTTAGGGACAAGATCTGTGCTAAACCCAGGAGATACCAAGGCATTCGAGAACTGGTCCCTTCCTTCTAGGTGAAGCAGATGAGGAAATGGCCCATTCCAAACCGGGAACAAAAACATTATACACACACACCACATGTTTAACAAAGTATAAGGGAGGAAACTGTCCATCTGGGGAAGTCTGAGAAAAAAAAATAGGGATTTCTGGGAAGGATTTCAGAAAATGAAGAGGAGTGTTCCAGGCACACAGGAGGAAAAGGCATCCCAGACAGAAGCATTCTGGGGGCGCAAGGATTGGGTGGAATGAGGGTGGGCCCACGAGCAGTTTGGTGTGGCTGGGCATGGCTGAAGCATGAAGTCTGTGCTGTCAGGGGTTGGGTTGAGGGGAGTGTGGAGCAGCTGTGCAGAGTCCTGAAAAGCTTTGCACGCCATTCTTAGAAGCTTGATTCTCTCCTCCGGGAGGGGTAAAGTGTATTAGGACTCTTACACTTCTAACGACAGAAACACATTTCAAATGGTCATGGACCTGAAAGGTTTTGACTCATGTAACTGAAACCACCAATGTTTACCGCATTCAGGCGCGGCTGACTCTGGGCACTCAAATGATGTCATCTGAGCTTTGTGTCTCCCTTAGCTATGGTTCCCCTGGCTTAACCCTTAGGTAGACTCTGTCCAAACGGTGACAAAGATGAGCTCCAGGGATCTTGGGTTACATCTTACCAGCTGCACAACCTTAGGGGAAAGAAAGTACCTTGTTTCTGATAATTCCAGTCAAAGTCCTGGGGCACATGTTCCTTGGCTTTCACCACCTGCTTGAATGGCCTGTTCAGTCATTAAGGAATGAACCCCAGATGTCAGGAGATCTTGGGACCTAGTTCCAGCCCTGACACTTAGATAAGTGGCTGAATCCCTCTACTCTCTGTCTCGCTCTCCTCATCTGGGGCCGGATAAACTTACGAATCTCTGCCGCCCCTCAGGTCTTATCTCCCAGCTACACTGCGGCCTGAGCTGCTCAGGTGGCATGACGGGGTCTGCAATCTGCAAACTCACAACTGCTTGCCGGGCTGAGGGTCTTGCCCGGGACCCCCACACCTCCTCGCTTTCTCTCGTTGTGACCCAATAGCAGGGGGTGATCAGAGATGGCTTAACTGATGGGCAGGGGGACAAGCAGGCAGGGCCACACCTGCGCCAAGGACCCGAGAGAATGGGCTCAGCGGCACCACGTGTCAAGCTTGGGGGACCTCCAGGTGAGATCCTGCTCAAAGGCAGGGCGACCTAATCATCGCAGGAGGCTCTGGCTTCCCCAGAAAGCATAATCGTTAAACTGAATTTTATGTGAATTGTTTTCCCCTGAATTCTCAAGGTACGTAAGTCCACTGCTAAGCAGGAACCCTGACTCTACCTCGTGACCCAGGTCGCCGCGTATTTTACCAGGGAGTGGCGAGGCTGCTCACACGCGGGCTTCTCTGCCCCATCAGACACCTCCCTGCTGGGAGCCGTTCTGTCCCCAGCTCACAAGGACTCCTGTCCGCTTCAAGTTCCACTCCTTATTGTCTTTAATTTCAGCCTCTGGTCAGGCCCAACCTCGGGGTTCGTTTTCATTATCTGACCCTTCCTGGTGCACTTCCATCTGGGGGCGCCCGTCCTCATCTGTCACCCTGGTTCTTAGGTGGAGACAACTGCTAGTGACGGGCCTCACCCAGATGCTGCCTTTGAGGGCAGAGGAGACGTCTGTCCCTTCCTGTTCTCGTTCCCGCTGTCCCCTTTCCCTGCGCCAGGGACGGGATGTTCTGTCACTTTTAAAGTGCAGCCTGTCACCACAGCAAGAGCTAGAACTGAGCTCTTTTTTTCTTATTTTCCCTCCCTCCCTTCTTCCTTTTCTTCCTTTCTCTTGCTCTCTCTTTTCCTCCCTCCCACCTCACTCAAATAATTACTGAACATCTAGCATTGCCAGGTGCTGGGGATACTGTGAGCAAGACAAATGTGGTCTCTGCCCTCTTGAGTCTCGAACTCAGAGGAGACAGATGACAGACGTGTGAACCAGCCCTCATCGCCACGAAAGTGCAAACAGGTCACGGGTCACCCCTGAGCTGGTGATATTTGAGCTGTGGCCTAAATGACAAGGAGGAGCAAGAGCAAGAAAAGGGAACAGCAAGTGCAAGAGACCTGGGGCAGGAAAGGACTTGGCTTGTATGAGGAACATAGGGGGGGCCAGTGTGGCTAAGATAGAGAGGACGAGGGGGTGGAGGCCTGAGCTAAGGTAGAGGGGTAGGCAGGGGCCAGATGGGAAGTTTGGGGTTTACCTCTAGGAGGACCAGACAGAGTTCTGGAAGACAGGACCGGGGTGTGGAAGGTCTTAAGCACAGGCGGAGGGAATAGCATGTGCAAAGGCCTGGAGGCTGGGGGCCATATGAGAACACTCCAGTAGGACATTCCACAGACATTCTGGTCTGTGGTGGCCTCACGAGAAAAGCTGCTTTCTGGGCTTTCCCATTAAAGGACAATGAAGCAGCTGGTTGGGGTAGAGGGAAAAGGAGGAAATGTCGAGGAAGGGGCTGGAGATGGGGGTTGGGCAATGGGCCTTAGCTATTGAGAACTGAGAAAGCTGCCCCAGGAGCTGCCCACTCTCTGGCTCATTTGGCCAGGGTGCAGGGCCCCGGAGCAGAGAGGTTCATACACCTGAACCCCTCACTCATAGCACAGAAGGTGGGACCTGGGACTCCAGACCCAAGCTGGATCATCCCACGGCTACTTATTGCCTGAGTGACCTTAGACGTGCTACTCAAACCTGTGGTGCCTCAGTTTCTCCAAGTGAGCAAATAGGGAGATTTACCTACCTCCAAGGTAGATAATCGAATTTATGAGCTAATCCATGTAAAGAGCTCAGCCTGGCACACACTAAGTGTTTTAGTACATGTTGTTGTCAATAGGCCAGCAGGTGACTAAGCCGAAACAGCACCTGGGGCAAGAACATAAAGCAACCTGTGCTATGATGGGAATGAACAGAGTGGCAAAGGGGAGGATGGTAACACGCTCACCTGGGCACCCCAGAGTGGGGCCAGGGGTCAACGAAGTCTCCTAGAAGGAAGTGATGTGGTGGGGGGCCTTGAAACCTAAGCAGAATTCCATCTGCAGAAGGGCAGTGGTCTGTGGCCTGAGGAAAGGGCACAGTGGGGTATTTGGGGAAGAGCGATGGTCCCACAGGATGGCCAAGAAAGGCTGTGGGGACGACGGTTGGGTGGAGTGACAACGTGAGACAGGAAAGATAGGCTGCGGCCACAGAAGGCAGACCCAGAATGTCATAAAGGAGGTTGGCTTTATCCTTAGGCTGAGAAAATGTTCTTTCTTCTTGAAGCTGGGAAGTGAGTGACATAATGAGATCAAATCTGAGTCTTCAAAGCTTTCTGGCAGCCAGATTGCGGGGTGGGAGCCGCCTGGTGGAGGCTGCAGCTGCCTCTGGACATCGAAGGTAGAAACACCCGGAAAACCCAGCATGCAGGCTGTGCTGAAGGCGGCAGACACTTCCCTGGGAGAGGGAATCCTGGGCTCTAGTCCTGGCTGTGTGACCAACTTTCTGCGTGACGTTGGGGAAGCCACTTCTCCTCTCTGGGTCTCAGTGTCCTCATCTGTCAAATGAGCCCATTGGCCTAAGGCCCTACCAGGCTGTACAGCAAGACTGGGCTCAAACCCAGGCACTCACAGGGAACAAGCAGGAAATGTAAATAAGGGGAGTGGAGAAGCAGAAGAGAGGTGGGAATCGGGGGAAACTGGAAAGAACTTGTCTTGTTCAGAGAGGGGACTGCTGCTCTGTCCCAGCCCACTGCTGCCATGGGGGCCACCGGGACGACGGGAGAGGGGCGCATGCAGGTGTGGGTGTCGGGGTGGGGGATGTGCTGGAGTTGCTGGCAAGTCTTCAGACATTTTTAAAGGGATGCTAGAAATCCGATTTTTTAATATAAGAAATCATCTGACTTTGAAATATTGGCTCAATTCTCTGAAAGAAATCACAGTTTGGGGTCATCTAACCTCCTGGCCAGAACCAACTCACATCCCACCAGTCTGAAGCATCTCTAGAAAGGGGCGACAGAGCGGGTAGAAAGGGGCATCTGACAGAAGTGGTCCCGAGGCCAGTCCGGCGTCCCCTTGCCGCAGCCACCCCTGCCGACGCTGCTATCAGCTAAGCCCCTCTGCTGGGCTCACTAGGGAACCAGGAGTCTGTTTTCATGAGAGGCCTAGAGCTGAACTGACCCTGGAGGCATGTAAACCAGCTTCCCTGTCCAGGAGGCTTTTAAATCTATCTCGTAAACTTGCCTTTCAGACCTGACTGGACAGGACGGAGGCCAGAGAGCAGAAATGATCAGTCCTGCTGTTATCAGTCAGGCCCCGGGAGGTGGGAGGAGGGCAGGGGAAGGGGAGGGCTCCGGGAGGCAGGGATTCAGTAGCCCTGGAGCAGCATCAAGGGCAGAGACCTGAGTTCATAAACACTGTTCCGGCCACTACTGGCTGTGTCACTCTGAGCAAGTCACAGGACCCTCTGAGCCTTCACTTCTGCCAGTGAACTGCGAGGACAACAACACTTTGCAGGACCACAGGGAGTCAGGTCCTACCATTATTTCCAATGTATATGAGAGGGAACTGGGGTTCTGGCACTTGGCCTGGGTCAGCACGTCTAGTAAAGTTAGAGGAGGGACTGGAACCCAGGTGGTCTGGCTCTGGAGCCCACGCCTTTTGGGTGGCCTCCCACACTGCCCCAGGACACTCGAGGAGAAATGAGAAGGGCATTCTGACCAAGAGCCAGAGCTGCCCTGCTGCCTTCAAACCCACTTGGTGGTCTCGGAAAGCCCCATCCCCTCTCTGGGCTCCAAAATGGGGTTGGCTATTGGACCTCCAGGACCCTCCAGCTCTGAGATCCGTTTATGCGACGAGCATTCATCTAGCAACTATTCTGGGTCAAGGCCTTGGCGAAAGAGCAGAGACGAAGCCAGACAGACAAACAAGGTCCCTGAACTCTTGCAGTTTACATCTGAGCATGGGGCTGTGGTCTGGGGAGAAGTGGGAAGACAGGAGCCCAGACAAGGGATGCTTCCCGGTGACGGATGTGTTTTGAAGCAAACAAAGCGGGGTGGTGGAAAAGTGATGGAGGTGGGCTGGACAGAGTGGGCGATTTTAGGCCAGGTGGCCAGGAGAGCTTGTGAAAGGGAGCTTGTCCAGAAACCCACAAGCGGACGGTGAGAGGAGTCCTCCCGTGAAGATCCCCAGGGCAATCATTCCCAGCAGGGGGAACAGCAGAAGCAGAGGCCTTTAGGGGGTAACACGCTCTGTGTTTTCAAGGACGAGAGATAAGCTGGTGAAGCCTTTGGAATCTGGGAGCCCATCCCACCCTACTCTGGAGGCCGAGGGCAGCACCCAAAGAGAGAGAGTGAGAGGCGGTGTCCACCTTGAGAAACCATAAACATGGAGGACTGGCCTTTTAATAGTCCTTGGTGGGCACTCAGTGCAACTGAAATGTGCAGATACCAGCTTGCTTCGTATGTAAGTGGAAAATTACCTTAGCATCTATTCTGTATAGGTTTCTGATCCCGATCTCATCTTTCAGATGTACAGCAGTGCATTTTCAACAGGTAAAATTTAATTAGGCTCAATCTATATAACTAAATTTTATTAAAGACTCATTTGGAAAGAGCTTCCTGTCCAAGTTTCACTGGGCTGCACCGTTTGCTTGAAAACATATTTGGAATAGAGCCCGCTGACAACCCCGGCTTCTGGAACGCTTGCCTCCTTCACCTCCAGCCCCACCGGGCTGGCTCGTCATTTAATTTCCATCACGTTTAATAGAATGTCTTGGACATGTCTGGGTCTTGGCGCCTCTGACAGGTGTCTCCTGTAATTACACAGAGATTCCTCATGCACTCTTTCAATCTGCTATCAAACATTCATGGGGAACATTATCAGAGTAAGGTCCTGAGCCAAGGGCTTGGCATAGGAAATAAAAAGGTGTAAGCCCTGCAGGTGCATACCTTGTAGCCTAGAACAGAGTAAAGAGGGAGAAAATTCATGCTCCCATTTTCATCCTCGTGAACAGTGAAAGGTCACGGTCCTGTTAGCAGATGAGAACTGTGAGGCTCAGGGTCTCTAAAGTCAGTGGCAAGATTTGACGCTAGGACTCTGGACTGGTTCTGCTTCACCAGTATATTTTCCCCTTGTAGATGACATGCAAGGATATTTTCCAAGGCAGAGGTAGAGGAAAGGAAAGAACTGGGTCAGGTCAGGGGCGCTGGGAAGGACACCTGGGGACAGACTCCTTGCACATATCAGACCTGGAGGCCCGGGAGCCTCTGAGTCACTAAACCTGAGGGGACAGAGGGAGGGCGTATTTGTCATGTTTCTCCAGAGAAAGAGAACTAATAGGATGGACATATACATA
The DNA here is from genome assembly GCA_029783875.1 of Phataginus tricuspis. Classification (NCBI taxonomy): domain Eukaryota; kingdom Metazoa; phylum Chordata; class Mammalia; order Pholidota; family Manidae; genus Phataginus; species Phataginus tricuspis. The sequence continues at coordinate 2,529,417 of JAQQAC010006904.1, read as the reverse complement.
TGGAAGAGATTCATTATAAAGAATTGGCTCATGAGGTTATAGAGACTGAGAGCAGGAGCCTCAGGGGAGCCAGTGTGGGGAAATCTAGTCTGAAAGCCGGCAGGCTCACGATACAAGAAGACCCGATGTTCCAGATCAAGTCTAAAGGCAAAGAAAGGCTAATGTCTCAGCTCAAGGGAGCCTAGGAGGCGTTCCCTCTTCCTCAGCCTGTGTTTTTCTACCGAGGCCTCAACTGGTTGGGTGAGGCCCCCCCACATTAGGGAGGGTGATTTGCTTTACTCGGTGCACCTGTTCAAATATTAATCTCATCAAGAAATACCCTCACAGACTCACCCAGAATATCTGACCAACTCTCTGGGTACCCTAAGGCCCAGTCAAATCAGCACATAAAGTCAACCAGAGGGAGAGAGAGGCCGAGAGGCAGGGGGTAGGGGGTAGGTAGCAAGACATCACTAGCTCAAGATAAAACGGTGGCCGACAGCGAAGGAAGCTCACATCTCATTTCATCTTCACGCCACACTGGGGGATATTCCCATTTTAGGGATGAAGAAATAGGGGCTGAAATAAGCCTTTGCCCAGGGATACACAGCTGGCGAGACTCCATGCCTCCTTGTCCCTGGGTAATGTTTGCATCCGTGGAGAAAGGGTGAAGATGCTGCACCCAAGCCTGTCTCCTAGGTGCTAGCTCTTGTTTTCTGTTGCTTCTTCTGCTCTTCCAATGCAAGCAGAACCCGACTGAGTTACTGAATTGCCTGTCTCTAGCTACCGCAAATATTGAGGGAAGTCGACCTTGCTGTCAGCACCGTGGTCAGTGGAGTTCTCAAAGTTAGAATCCTCTGTGTCAGAGATGCTGAGAGCCCCGGGGCAGGTGGCAGGACTCCTGCTGTGCCGGAGTTGCTGGTGGACTCGGATGCATCCCTTCCCCTCCCTGGGCCTCAGGCTCCTCATCGACAGAGCAAGGGAGGACTGGAGGAGGTCTGAGATCTAGAAGAACCTTCTGAGGGGTTCCGTGGCTCCCATCTGGGCCCTCCTTGCTGCCCCTGCAGCTTCTGGGGACAGTCCCTGGAGGCTGCTCTGGCAAGGCCTCCAACCAAGGGGCTCCATACCTCCCGCTGAAGGAAATGGACACGGGGGACCCGGCCCACTGCAGGGCCACGGGCAGGGGGAACACTGGCCCAGATGCAGATGAGATGGTCTCATGTGTACCTCTGGTTCCACCTCCCATGCTGTCATCCGCCTGAGGAATGTGCTCACCCATCTATGCGAAGACATGCCTCTTGCCTACCCCTGAAGAATATTCCTGCCTAAAGAAAACCACACCCATCCTGTGTTTCTTCTTTATTCTCACACAACCATCACACTCACACTGCTTCTGACACCAGATGTGTAGGTTTTTTCCCCTCACCAACAGTTCTGCGGCACTAGCAGGCGCCCCACAATTCAACTCAGTTCTGCCATGCTGTACGTAGACCCCACAGGTCTGCCCCCGCCTCACTTCAGAGTCTAGTCAAAAGGCTCCCAGGTTACCCACAATTTCCATCTGACTTGGCTACAAATTGGAGGTTCCCATGATGCAGCTCCCCTAAACAGCTCATGAAATTCATGGAAACACTTTCTTACCTATCTCAGCTTCTTATATAATAAAGAATATGATAAATGATATGGATGAACAGCCATTTGAAGAGATACATAGGGTGAGGTCTGGAAACGTCTGAGTACAGGAGCTTCTAGACTTGCAGAGTTGGGGTGCATCACGCTCCTGGTACATAGATGTGTTCACCAACCTGGATGCTCTCTGAACCCCGTACCATTGAGACTTTTGCAAAGGCTTCATTACATAGGCATGATCGATTATTAACTCCATTTCCAGTCCTTCCCCTCTGTGGAAGTTGGAGGGGGCACGGGTCTGAAAATCACTGTGGATAGGACACACCCCCTTCCCACTTTCCCTGCCTCCCCCTCACCTGCTTCCTGCGGTAAGGGTGGGCTCCCACGGAGGAGGGCTTCTCCTGTGACTCCCCCATCTGAACTCCCCCCACTTTCTGCCATCCCCCATGGGTGCTCCAGAAACCACTGTGGCATCATCAATAGGGGCTGAGCATTTCAAGTGGGCTATCAGCCCTGGGAATCAACTTGGAGACTTAAAAGCTCTGGTTTGTTCTCACGTAAATACTCTCAGTATAGAGAGCAGAAGAAAAGACAATCAGTCCAAGCTGTTAGGAAATCCACATAAGCAGCTTCATTCTTGAAGAGGGTCTTCCTTTTCCCCAGGATCTTCCCTGGGTGTGGCACATCTCACAAGCGGCAGGGAGCTGTCAGCTCCGAGAGTGACTGGAGGAATTAAAAATAAAAATTGACTTTCAGAGAACAAAAGCAGACCTGAAAACTCGAGTCACTCAAACCCGCCATGGTTAGCAGATTACAGATGTGTTTGTCAAAAGTGGGTGGCAGAGACGGAGTGTGGGAGAAGCTCAGGAAGGAGATTTGGGAATGTTTGTCTCCTTTTCTGAAGAGGTTTCCAGCAGGAGCCTCGTCCCGCCTTGTCAACTGCTTCTCTTTCAGCTCCTCTCCTGGTGTGGGATGGTGCCTAGTAAGTTAAAGATGCTCTGTTAAATAGATGATCTTCATTATTAGCAGATTCCATATTTGTGAAGTCACCTACTCCCTAAAACCATTCGCAGTCACGCACAAGAGTGGTGAAAGAGCTAAGCGGCTCAACACCTGTGTCTTCACCTGAGGTCCAGCCAGGCTGTGCTCTGCCTTCTTGTTCCAGCTCTCACACTGTAAGCAAGTACTCTTTTGTGGTCTGCTTGGTACCGTATTTTCCACATGTTCGTGCAGTGTGCTTGTTATTTTGCTGTTTAAAGTGTCCCCCAAACACAATGTGTTCCCAAGTGCAAGACTGTGGTGAGCCTTACGGAGAAAATATGTGTGTTAGGTAAGTTTCATCAACATGTAAATTATAGTTCTTTTGGCTATGAGTTCAGTGTTAGTGAATCGACAATATATATTAAGCAGGATGTCTTTAAAAACGAACACACATAAAACAAAGTTATGTGTTGACTTGTTGACAAAAATATTGTGCCTGGAAGCCCACAGGACACTAACCTTGTGTTTTCTCTAAAAGGATGGCTCAGCATTCCCTAATTTAGTGTTTACAATGACTTTATAGAGCCTAATTACTTCAAATAATGAAAAGCAGATGTATCTGACCCACTGAGTTGAATTGTTTGTGTATCTGAGTCTCCCCCATGCTATCCCCTGCACCACATGCTGGTGGGCGGAGATGGGGACTGACTCATCTCTACATTCCCTGAACCCTTAGGAATATACTAGGTCCTTAGGAAGCATTTGCTGAGTGCATGTCTTGCTATAAGGAACATTGAGGGCATTTATTAATTCACCTAATATTTATGAAGAGTGCCTACTGTGTGTCAGGCACTGTTCTAGATGCTGGAGATAGAGCAGTACAAAAAAAAAAACAGACAAAAATCTCTACCCTTGAAGAGTTTTACTCTAATTAGGGAAGACTTACAATTAGTGAAATATATTAGTCAGGGTTCTCCCAAGAAACAGAGCCAAAAGAATATACATACAAAGAGATTAATCACAAACTATTGACTCATGCAGTCATGAAGATTGAGAAGTCCCACGATCTGTGATCTGCAAATTCAAGACCCAAGGAAGTTGGTGGTGCAGTTCGAAGTCCACAGGGCCAGGGACTTGTTGGTGTAGAAACCAGTCTGCGTCTGAAGGCCTGAGAACCTGGGGTCCCAAGGGCAGGAGGAGGTCAGTGTTCCAGCTCAGCAGTCAGGCAGAGAGTGAATTTAACTTTCCTCTGTTCTGTTCAGGCCCTCAACAGATTGGATGGTGCCCACCCTCCCTGGAGAGGGTCTTCTGCCTTACTCAGTCCACTAATCCAAATGCTAATGTTTTCCAGAAACAACCTCACCGACACAGCCAGAAATCATGTGTAACCAGCTATCTGGGCAGTCTGTGGCCCAGTCAAGTTAACATGTAAAATCCACCATTGCACAAGATAAATAAATAAAATGTATAATATGTTAGATGGTGGTAAATGCTAAGGATAAAAAAATGAAACAGGAAAGGGGCCTAGAAATTATTAGGAGTGGGAGAGGAGTAGGTATTTTAGATAGGGTAGTCAGGAGAACCCACGATGTAGTAGCTTCTGAGAAAAAGAAGGGAGGGAGCTGGACATGTAACTTTCTGGCAAAAAGGGGATCCAGGCACAGGAACAGCAAATACGTGGCTCTGAGGCAAGAACAGGCCTGAGCGTTCGTGGAGCAGCAGGAGGAGAGGTGGCTGGACTACAGCAAGCCAGGGGACAGTGGTAGGAGGTAGGGCCCAAGAGGTAATAAAGAACCCGTGAGGCCTGTAGAATCGACTTTTCTGAGTTGGGTTTATTCCAGGAATGCAAGGCTGGTTTCAACATTCAATCTTTATAATGTATAACGCTAGTAGAACAAAGAAAAAAACATCAGATCATTTTAATAGATGCATTCCTGTAATAAACCTAACTTGGTTGTGGCATGCTGTCCATTTTATGTATCACTGGTTTCTATTTGCAATGTCCTTCTCAGGTCTGTGTATTAAAGTTATGTGGGCATCGTAAAACTCTTATTTGCTATTACCTGGAAGAGTTTATCACTTCTTCCTTAAATGTTTGGAAGAATTTGCTAGTGAAGCCATGGGAACTTATAGTTTTCTTGGTGAAAAGATCTCAAATTATGAATTAAATCTTAATAGACATGGTACTATTTCGCTTTTCTGTTTCTTTTTGCATCCATTTTGGTAAGGAATGTTTTCCATGGAATTGTTCATTTCTTTAAAATTTTTACATTCACTGGCATAAAATTGGTCATACTATCCTCTTATTATTTATTTATAGGTCTATAAGATATGTAGTGCTATCCTTTTTCACTTCAGATAATGGCAATTTGTGCCTTCTCTCTTATTCTCATTCAGTGTTGGTAGGGGTTTATCAATTTTAATGATCTTTTCAAAAAACTAATTTGTTGGGTACTGTTGCAGGCACGGGGGATAAAAGCTGAACATAACAGTGTCACTGCTTCCATAGATTACATATTAGAAGAGGAAAAGAGGCAATAAACAAGCCGACATTTTTTTTCAATTTTTTTCATTAAGGTATTATTGATATACACTCTTATGAAGGTTTCACATGAAAAATAATGTGGTTACTACATTCACCCATATTATCGAGTCCCCTCCCATACCCCAATGCAGTCACTGTCCATCAGTATAGTAAGATGCCACAGAGTCACTACTTGTCTTCTCTGTGCTACGCTGTCTTCCCCATGATCCCCCCGCACCATGTGTGCCAATCATAATACCCCTCAATCCCCTTCTCCCTCCCTCCGCACCCACTCTCCCCCAGCCCTCCCCTTTGGTAACCGCTGGTCCTTTCTTGGAGTCTGTGAGTCTGCTGCTGTTTTGTTCCTTCAGTTTTACAAGCCAACATAATTTTTAAAAACCAATTTCAGCAAGCAATCAGTTTCAGTAAACTGCAGTAAGCAGTAAGAAGAAAAGAGAGAGAGATTAGCGAGACATTTGATTGTCTACTTACTCAAAGGTGGAGACATTTGAGCAGAGACATTTGGGAAAAGACTGGAAAGACAAGAAAGGGCCAGTCATGCTGAAATTGGAGATGAGATTTCCAGAAGAAGGGAACAGCATGTAGGCTTGAGATAATAGTAGTGTTCACAAGTGTGGCCAAGAGCTAAACAGAATACTACACAGAAACATCATGTGTATGCGACAGAGAATGGCATGAGATGAGATTTGAGAGGTGGGAAGGGTAGAGCCAGATAATGTAGGGTCTGGTAGTCCATGTAGAGTTTGGACTTTATTTTAAATACAATGGCAAGTGTATTGGTTAGCTATTGCTATAATATTGCTCCGTAACAAACAACCCCCAAAATCTCAGTGGCTCTCAACAACAGTTTATTTTCCCTCTCACCAGTCTGCAAGTCAGCTAGAGTGGCTGTGGTTCACAGTAGTGGGTGATTTTAGGGATTCTCCATGTGTTTTTCATTCTTGGGCCAGTGCTTTCCAAGGCATGCTCTTCTCATGGAAGATGGTAGCTACATAAAAGGCCAAGCCAAACTATACAAGCTCAGTTAAAGCCACTGCTTGTATCATGTCCACTAACATTCCATTGGCCCAGGCAAAGCATATGGCTAAGCCCATCCTCAATAGGACAAAGAAATACACGGTGTGTACTCTGATGGGAGCCACTGAAAATTCAGATTACAAAATTCACATTGTATAATACTTGCAGGTAAGAAATGAAAGATTAAGAACAATAATCCAAATTACTAATAATTTATAGTAAGATCACTCTGGCCATTGCATGCAGGATGGATGGAAGGGGAGGGGTGAGAGTGGAGGAGGAGAGACTGGTCCGGGTGAGAGAGGATGGTGACTTGAATGCAAGTGACAGCACTAGAGGTAGAGCAAAATGGATGTGTTTGGGATGCATTCTAGAAGCATCCCCTACAGGAGCTGATGATGGATCAGACAGGGAGTAACTGCAGTCACACTGCCTTTATTAACTTCCTTCCAGCCACACTGGGCTTCCTGCCGCTCCTCCAGCATTTCAGGCATGCTGTGCCTCCAGGGTCTTTGCAACTTCTGATCCTTCTGCCTAGAACACTGTTCGCTTAGACACCGGCATGGCCCCTTCCTCAATTAATTCCGGCCCTGCTCAGATGTTAGCTCCTGGGTCAGACCATCTCTAGCCACCCTATTAAGAACAATAGTATTCCCCACCTTATACTGATCTATTTTTTCCCCATAGTTCTTGTCAACTAACAGATGTTGATTTATCAATTTCCTCTCTCTCTCTCTCAAACCTTCACTACGATGGAATCTTTATGCATGCAGGGACTCTGCATATTCTGTTCACCGCTGTATACTTGCATCTTGAGTACTGCCTGGCACATAGTAGGTACTCAGTAATTATCTTTGTTGAATTAATAAATGAATTTCCACAGGCTGACCCTCTGGGGCAGGCATATGACAACTTCTAGAGACCATCTACTGTCTTCACACTGCAGAATCTGGGCCAGCTCTCATTGAGAAGATGCCCCTGTCCCCAGGAGAAAGGGACTGTTTGATGCCTAGAACTGTTCTGAGGCCTTCCTGCCTGTTATGAGTCAGTACAAAGCCCACCTGGGGAAAGTCTGGAAAATTGGTTTACATGGTTCTAATGAGCATCTCCACACGGGCCTGTGGTCCTCCCTTTCTCTCCCTAGGACAGCTAGTGTGGGGGGAGCGCCAGAGGCTGGCTGTGTTTGCATGCCTCCCAGGCCATGGGACCTAGAGCAGGGACCAGGAAGAGAGGGGGAGCTTTTGCAGCCTCAGCCCTGAGATTCCGCTCCGGGAACTCAGAGAGGCTGACATCTGTGGGCAGATCTGAAAGAAGGGGAGCAAAAGAGACTCCCCAGATAATTTGTTGCCTATGATGAGCGAACCAAGACACTGGATGCTTTTTCAAAAGAATAAGTAATTTCTGACTGAAACGAGAAATGAATTGATTTTACACACTGGCTTTTCACAGGACAGTGTCTGCCATGAAGGGAGTTTGTCGGGAAGACTATAGGCTGTGTGTGTCGTGGGCAAAGGGTGGAGGAAGCTACATGATAGGAGAAGCGCTCTGATGCATTCACGGGGGAAGAGGTTCAGGGTAGCATACGTGTGACTAGGACTATTGTTATGTTCCCAGAGGGATGGATGGTAGCTAAGTGCTGTGTGAGGACTCTAGAAGGGACACACTCAGGGAAGGGACTATAGAGTTCACAGTGCTATGCATTCGCCAGAGATACTCTAACCCACCTGTGTGCACCGGGGAGGAACACTAGGAATATAAACCAGAGAGTGCAAGTACAGGGGTTCAGCCATAACCCGCACCCTGCGGGGGACAGCAGTTGAGTATATGTAGATGGGATGACTACAAACCCCCGACAAAACTGTTGTCACCATTGAATGATGCCTGCCAGACAACACCACCAGGTGTTCAGGAGACCTGCCTCACAGCCATGCCCTGCTTGGGCACATTCTGCTGAGAAACTATAGAAGCGGGTGAAATCTGCTCCCCAGGCTGTACATTCTGACACTGTTCCCTGAGTGGTCCACCCAAAGGGCACCTCTTTTCCTAATTGGTCCACCCAGAGGGATGTGCTTTTTTTTCTAATTTGCACAATGGTGCCATAGTGTTAAGATCCGTCCAATGTTCTAAACCCTCTCTCCTTTCCCCATGGGACTGCCCGTCTCCCTGTCCTCCTCCCTCACATCCCACTCTTGACCAAGCTCCAGGCAAACAGGTACCGTTTTCACCCTCCATCTCCCTATGTCACCCTTCTGAGACTTTCCTGACACTTCCCATACTCTCCACATCTCTGGCCACTTTCACCTTCTCCAAAATGAGTTAGACTAAATAATTTTCAAGATCTCTTCCTGATTCACTATCACAGAATGTTTAAAGTTAGCATTGTCAGTATAGTGAGCAAATAATAAAATTCACCACTTTTAAGCATCCAGTTTGTCAAGTTTTTACAAATAGAGTCATTCAACTACTGCCAACACAGTCAAGATCATTTCCATCACCTGCAAACATCCCCCCTGCTCCTTTGCAGCCACGTCAGCCCATGATAACCGCTAACCTATCCCTATAGTTTTGCCTTTTCCTGAACATCGTATAAATTAAAGCATACATCATTCCCTTTTGTGACTGGATTCTTCCACTTAATATAACACACTTGAGATTCATCTGTATTATTACATGTATCAGTAATTTGTTCCTTTTCATTGCTGAGTAGTTTCCCATTTTATGGACATAACAACAACTTATTTATTCATCCACCTATTAATGGGTATTTGGGTTATTTCCAGTTTGGGATTCATGTAAATAAGGCTGCAATTAACATTTGCATACAAGTGTTTCTACAAACATATATTTTCATTTCTTTTGGGTATATATGTAAGAGTGGGATTGCTGGACCATATGGTAAGTGTCTGTTTAACTATTTTTAGAATGAAAATTATTCCAAAGTGACTGAACCGTTTTTCTTTTCTACCGGCAGTGAATGAGTGTTCTAGCTGTTTCGCATCCTCACCAACACTAGGTTTGGTCATTTCTTTTTCACTTTTTTATAATTAAACCTTTTATTTTGTGACAATTGTAGATTCACATGCAGTTGTATAAAATAGTTCAGAGATCCCATGTACCCTTTATTCTCCCAGTGGTAACATCTTTCAGAACGAGTGCAATTCCATGACCTGGATAACAGCACTGAGTCCATCAAGATACAGGTTTCCATCCTGACAAAGGTCCTCACCCCATGTTCCCTTTTATAGCCACACCCACTCCCTTCCCATTTCCATCCCCTCTCAACCTTGGCAACTACCAATTTCTTTCCCAAATTCTCTAATTTTGTTATTTAAAGAATGTTGCATAAATGAATCTTATAATATGTAACTTATGGGAGTGGTTGTTGGGTTTTTTCCCCACTCAGCATAATTCTCTGGAAATTCAGATTGTTGCATATACCGATAGTTTGATCTTTTTTATTGCTGAATAGTGTCTCATGGTGTGGATGTGCTACAGTTTGTTTAACCCATTCCCCCGTTGAGGGACACTTTTACTAAGATAAATCCCACTTTTCATAAGTGCCAGAGTCAATATGATATAATTCTCTTTGCATCTAATTTCATGAGACACACCAGTCTGTAATTTTCATTTTTTTATAATGCCTTCATCTGGCTTTTGTACCAGGGTAATGTTGGCTTCATAAAATGAGTGGAAAGTCTTCACTCCTATTCAATTTTCTGGAACAGTTTGTGTAGAATTGGTATTATTCCTTCCTAAAAGTTTGGTAGAATTTATCAGTGAACTTTCCAGGCCTGGAGATTTTCTTGTAAGAAAGTCTTTACCTGCAAACTCAATTTTTTAATAGATACAGGGATATTGGGGCTATTTGGCTATTTATTCTTGAGTGAGTTTTAGTAATTTATGTTTTTCAAGGATTTTCCATTTCATCTAAGTTGTCAAATATTGTCATAACATCCCCCTTATAATCCTTTTGATGTGTATGACCTATAGTGATGTCTCCTTTTTCATTTCTAATATTGGTAAATTTTATCTTGTCTTTTACTCTTCATCTGTCTGGCTAAACGTTTGTCAATTTTATCGAATTTTTATTGCTGTTTTATCAATTTCACTGATTTCTGCTTTTAACCTTATATTCTAGTATCTGCTTATTTGTGTTCAGTTTGCTCTTTTTCTTTCTAGTTTTTTAAGTTGGAAGCTTAGATCCTTTATGGTAACTATTTGTAATGTTTCTATACCATCACCTGCTAATTCCATTATCTGTCATTTTCAGATCAGTTTCAGTTGTTTAATTTTTCTCTTGAGCTATGGATCATATTGAATGCTGGATGTAGCCGATTTTATGTTTTGAGGGGCTGGATTTTGTTGTATTCCTTTAAAGAATGTTAAGGCATGCAATTAAGTCCTCTAAGATTACTTTGATCCTTCTGAGTCTTGCTTTTTATGCTTTGTTGGGGTGAATCCAAAGCAGCCCTTAGTCTAAGGTTAATTTAGCTATATTACTAAGGACTTCTGGGGACTCTATCTTATGCCTAGGTATTTTGAGATCTAGCCACTCAGTGGAACATTAACTATTCCCAGCCTACTGTGAGCTCTGGGTATTTCTCTGCCCACTGGTTTCCTAGGGATACTTATCCCAGCCTTATGGAATTTTGCCCCATGCATTCTCAAACCAGTATTCAGCCAAAAAGGTGAAAGCATCCCTCTGCATATAACTGGATCAATCTCTCTCTCAACCTCTCTCTCTCCATCTATCCATCTGCATCTCTTTCCTCTCCGTGTTAGGTTCAGATCTCTTCTCCCTGCTCTGCTGCTTGGAAAGTGCTTCCAGGCAGTTAGCTGGGGAATCACAGGGCTCACCTCATTTGTTTCCCTTCTCCAGGGTTCACCGTCCTGCACTGTCTATGGCCCAAAGTTTGGAAATCAGTTGTTTCATACACTTTGTCCAGTTTTTTTTATTTGTTTTCAGCCTGGGGGTAATTCTGGGCTCTCTTCCTCTCTCTTGGCTAGAAATGGAAGTCTCCAACCATCCTAGGATTTTAAAATAGAAAACCAAGTAAACCTACGAGGGACTGCCGTCAGCACAAAGACTACAGTACTTGGAGAGGTGAAGAGGTCACTGTCCCCCACTTCTCTCTGGCCCTACCTTGCCCTGATATTAGAAAACAAAAGCAGGGCTGGTTAGACATGTGTAATTAGGGGTGTCCAGTAAGTCCCAGGGGCTGTGAGCAGGAAGATGCTTGAATGACATGATGTTTGGGGAGGACAGCATAACTGCAGGGCTGGCCATGTATTCAGCGGCACCTCTGGACTGTGGTTTGCTGGGATCTGTCTCCAAGAAAATAGAGGCCAACAAAAAAAAAAAAGAGGAAAAAAAGAATAAAAGGAAAATATAAATATGGTAACAAAACTGTTTTCCTGCTGGGACTTGTGGAGGTTTTTTTTTTTTTTTCCTGAACAAGTAGCAATGAAACCTTTATTGCACTCAGTCTGCCAGACTCTCTTTTTCATGCTACATAATGTGTTTGCAAATTTTTGTCCATTGCTCAGTCTGCCTGTGCTTTGTCCTCTGTGAAACCACTGGTTTCCATGGCAACTAAACTGCCAGCTCAGGGAGCCACATAGAGGGACAGAGGTTTTATAGTGCACACCCAGGGCAGGCAGCGGCTGGGCCACAGGCAGGAAAGGAATGTGGGATCATTGCACGAGGGTCTCTCCATGAGCTACAGCTGCGCCATCCAGCTTTGCCCCCCTGGGTGGCTGCCCAACACACCCGCGGGCGGGTGCTCCTCGGAGGGCCTTGTCTGCAATTAAGCTCCTCCGGTTGTCAGCATTTATGGACCGTCTCCGGGCCAGGTGCCAGGTCCCAGAAACGGCTAGGAGTCCGTGGCTGCCCCAAAGGGCAAGCAGTCTGTCTAGAGTGAGACATGATGGTAAAATGTAACCAGAGGAACATTTATTAAGTACTGACGATATGCTAGGCACTGTTACAGCAATTACACATCTTGAATTTTAATTTTCACAAAAACTCAGCGACTCAATTATAGCCAAGGTCAGACAACTAGCAAAAGGTAAAGCTAAAGTTTGCAGCAAGTGTGCATCTCGGCCTCCGGACACGTGCCCGGCCTTCCCTGTGTCAGCCTGTCTCCTGTACGCCTCTTTTGTCCAAGTGCCAGAGTGTAGAGAATTCTTTCAGAAAGCCTGTCTCTCTCTCTGTCTCTCTTTCTCTCTCCCCCTTTCTGCCTCTCTCCCCAACACCCTGCCCCTCTCTGACCCCCCTGTAGACAGACATCCCTGCCTCATGTCTCTTCCCTCGTTCTGGAAATAAGTGTATCATTAAACTAAAACCTCTGAAACGTGAATTAAACATAGGAACACATACCAGTGTGGCCTCTGAGCCCCACGCTGTGTGGTGATGGCGTTAATGAACGGTCACCCAGCCACATCTCTCTTTAATTCTCTGAAATCCCACCCACTTTGTCCACACAGCAGGAGGACACAGCTGACATCAAAAAAACTAGAAGACCCTCAGGGGCAGAGAAGCTCTTTAAAAATAGGTACCATGGTAGGAAGGCTTCCCCGAGCCAAGCCTTCCCTGGGTGATGGGCGTCAGCGAGATCAACCCTTCCTGCCAGCCCGGCTCCACCTGGGCAGGCCTCAGAGGCTGCTGCTGAAAGGCCTTAGCACGGGAGGCTCGAGCTTATAAAGCTAAAGGCTGTGTTGTCACCAAGGTCAGGGTGGGCTAACAAGGCCACGTGAGGCATACTTATTCAGCATGCACCATCTAGTTCCCTCAGGCGCCAGGATTCATACAGAAACTCTGTGGCTCGCAGAGCTCCTGGCCATGCCTAGATGTGTGCTTGTTGCAGGCCTTCCCCACCCAAGTGACTCTTGAATCTCTCCTGACCTCAGCAGCAGATGTGGGGCAATTGTACAATACAGTGTTATTAACTACATTCACTATAGTAGGCATTAGACCTTCAGACCTTATTCATCTTATAGCTAGAAGTTTTACCAACCACCCTGTTTTCCCCACCCCCAGCCCTGGCAACCACTTTTCTACTCTCTGTTTCTATGAATTCGACTTTTTTTTTTTTTAATCCTATATATAAGTGATGCCATGCAGTATGTGTCTTTCTCTGTCTGGTTATTCACATAGGCTTATGCCCTAAAGCTGCATCCATGTTACTGCAAATGGCAGGATATTCCATTGCATATATGTACCCTATCTTCCTTGTCCAACCCTCTGTTGATAGACACTTAGGTTGTTTCCATATCATGGCTGCTGTGAGTAATTCTGCAATAAACATGGGAGTGCAGATACCTCTTCCACATCTTGTTTCCATTTCCTTTGGATATACACGCAGCAGAGGAATAGCTGGATCATATGGTAGTTCTATTTTTAATTTTTTGAGAAACCTCCATACTGTTTTCTATAGTGGCTGCATCAATTTCCATTCTCACCAATAGGCCACAAGAGTTCCTTTTTCTCCTCATTCTTGCCAACACTTGTTATTTCTTGTCTTTTTGATGATAGCCATTCTAATAGGTACGTATTGATATCTCTTTGTGGTTTTGATTTACATTTCCCTGATGATTAATGGAAGCAATCTACAGATTAAAAGAAATCTCTATCAAAATCTTAATGGCATTTTCACAGAAATAGAAAAAACAATCCTAAAATGTATATGGAATCACAAAAGACCCCAAATAGCCACAGCAATCTTGGGAAAGAAGAACAAAGCTGGAGACATCACACTTCCTGATTTCAAACTATATTTCAAAGTTATAGTAATCAAAATAGTATGGAATTAGCATAAAAACAGGCAAATAGATCAATGGACCAGAATGGAAAGCCCAGAAATAAATTCATACATATGTGGACAATAATTTATTGCAAAGGAGCCAAGAATATATCATTGTCTCTTCAATAAATGGTGCTGGAGAAACTAGATATCTACATGCAAAATAGTGAAACTGTATCTCTATCTTACACCATACAAAAAAAAAATCAACTCAAAATTAATTAAAGACTTAAATTCAAGACCTGAAACTGTAAAACTGTCAGAAGGAAACATAGTGGGTAAGTTCTTTGACATCAGTCTTGTCAATGATTTTTTGGATTTGATAGCAAAAACAAAGGCAGTGAAAGCAAAAATAAACAAGTGGGACTATATTAAACCAAAATGCTTCTGCATAGCAACAGAAACCATCAACAACATAAAAAGGAAGTCCATGGAAATGAAGAAAATATTTGCAAATCATATATCTGATAAGCAGTTAATATTAAAAAATATATTAAAAAACTCATAGAACTCCATAGCAAAAAACAAACTAAAAACTGGGCAAAGAAGTGGAGAAAGACAAATACCATATGATTTCACTTATTTGTGGAATATAAAAACAAAGCAAAACAGAAGGAACAAAACAGCATTAGACTCATAGACACTAGAAGTAACTGGTGGTTACCAAGGAGGAGGGGGACTGTTGAACCACTGTGATGTATATTTGGTAAAACAAAACAAAACAAAACAAAAAACCCAGACAGAGGAACTTATTACATTTTTCCAAAGATGGCATGCAAATGGCCAACAGGTACATGAAAAGGTGTTCAATATCACTAGTCAGAAGAGAAAATGTACTCATTTTTTAACATCTTTATTGAGATATAATTTACAAACTATAATACACAATTCACCCATTTAAAGTATATAATTCATTGGTTTTTAGTATATTCACATAGTTGTGCAACCATCACCACAATCAATTTTAGAACCTTTCATCACTGCCTCCCCCAAAATACTCATCCCCATTAGCAGTCACTCCCCATTTCTTCCAACCCCTCACACCTAGGCAAGCACTGTCCTACTTTCTGCCTCCATAGGTTTGCCTATTCTGGACATTTCATAAACATGTAATCATATAACATACGATCTTTTGTGTCTGGCTTCTTTCACCCAGCATAATATTTTTAAGGTTTATGTATGTCGTAAACTGTATCATTACTTTATTCTCTTTTTACTGCCAAATAATATTCCATCATATAGATGTACCCCTTTTTATTTATCCACTTACTCTTGAGTTTTTTTTCCACATTTGGCTGTTTTGAATAATGCTGATACCAACATTCATGTACAAGTTTTTGTGGGGATATATGTTTTAATTTCTCTTGGATATATACCTTGGGGCAGAATGGCTGAGTCATAGGGTAACTCCCTGTTTGATCTTTTGATGAACTGCCAGACTATTTTCCAAAGCAGCTACACTACTTCAGCGTCCCATCAGAATGGTGTGAAGGGTCCAATTTCTCCACATCCTCATCAGCACTTATTATTGTGGGTCTTTTTAACTATACTCATCCTCATAGGTATGAAGTATATCTCAGAGAGGTTTTGGTTTGCATTTCCCTAGTAATTAGTGATGTTGAGCACCTGTTCATGTGCTTATTGGCCATTTGTATATCTTCTTTGGAGAAATGTCTATTGAGATCCTTTACCCCTTTTTAAATTAAGATTATTTGTCTTTTCATTAAGTTGTAATAGCTCTTTATATATTTGAGGGGCAAGACCCTTTTCAGATACATGGTCTGCAAGTATTTTCTCCCATTCTTTTGGTTGTCCTTTCACTTTCTTGATGATCTTCCTTAAGGTCTTTAGTTTTGATAAAGTCTCACTTATCTGTTTTTTCTTTTGTCACTTGCGCTTCAGGTTTCACCGTAAGAAAGCTTTGCCTACCCCAAGCTCACAGAGATGTACTCCCATATTTTCTCCTAAGAGTTTTACACTTTTAGCTATTACAATGAATTATTATATTCATTTTGGGTTCATTTCTGTGTATAATGTGAGGAGAAGATCCAACCTCATTCTTTTGCATGTGGATATCCAGTTGTCCCAGCATCTATTTTTAAGGGTAAAATTTGATGAGTTTTAACAAATACATTCACCCAGAGCTTCTTCCATCATCCCGCAAATTTTCCTGTGCTCATTTGTAGTCCATTCTCCACCCTGGACGAACACAAATCTGACGAGCACAAATCTGCTTTCGGTCACTATAGATTAGATTTGCCCTTTCTAGAATTTTACATGATAGAATCACATAGTGCGTACTTTTTTGTGCCTGGCATCTGCCATTATATTTTTGCCATTTAATCCTCCTGTGTTAGTGTTCTCCAGAGAAAAAGAACCAATAGGATGTGTGTGTGTGTGTGTGAGTGTGTGAGTGTGCCTGTACAGAGAGAGAGAGAGATTTTAAGGAATTGGCTCACATCATTGTGGCGACTGGCAAAGCCAAAATCTGAAGGGTAAGCTGGCAGGCTAGAGACACACGGAAGAGTTTATTTTGCAGCTTGAATCCAAAAGTAGTCCATTAGCACAATTCCTTCTTCCTGGAGGAGGTCAGTCTTTTCCTGTTAAAGCCTTCAACTGACTGGATGAAACCCACCCACATTATGGAGGGAATCTGCTTTTCTCAAAGTTAATCTCATCTTTAGTCAAACCTTTAATCAAAGGTTAATGTCATCTAACCAGCAACATCTAGACTGATATTTGAACCAGTATCAGTAACATGGGCCAAACTAACATATAAGATTAACCATTATGTTTCCCAATGTGACATAGGAATTATCACAATGTGAGATAGGCATTATCATCCCAATTTTGCAGATGAGAAAGTTGAAGCTCTGAGAGGGTAAACGACAGGCCTATTCTCATAAGAGGCAGACCTGAGATTCAAGCTGGTGCTGTCTCTACACCCTCATGGTGACCTGTCCCCAGCTCTGATGCATGGGTGAATCAAGAAGAGTCTATGAGGTCAGCTATGACTGCATTTTGTCACACATGAGAACCCTTCTCCTGGGGTTCAAACAGGGCCGACCTTCCTGCACACCCCCTTCCGCTGTCATAGAGCATGATGTGGGGGAGGAGGGGCCCATGGCCCAGGCCTCCAGCCTGGTCCGCCTGTTTGCCCCCAGCTAAGCCCCTTTCTTCCTCTGGCCGCCAGAGCTGCCTGTCCACATGCTCCTCACAGCGCCTGCCTCATCTCCCAGGCTATGGCCCCCCGGCTGCAAGGAGAAGCAGGGACTCCCCCTCACATCTCAGGGGGTCTGTGCTCCTCACCCGCACCCCCACCCCAGACTCTGATGTGCTGTCTCTGTTTCTTTTCTTCCCAATGGGTAGCATCCTCTCCTCTCATTCCTCCTGGCCTCCTGCCTGGCTGCCATCCCACGGTCCTTTTTTATAATTCTGCTGAAAAACAAAATCTCTAGATTGCTATTCCCGCAGGCTGAGAGACCTGGGAAGGAACAAGTGGAAAGAATTGCTCACAGATCCTTCTTTTTAATCTTCAGGTCAAGTCTGTAAAGAAAGCATGAGAGAAGTTCCAAAGACTTCCCTCCAGAAGCACGTGAAAATTGTCACGCCCCTTAGGAGACTCTCTGAGTGACCAAAGAAAAGGGATCCCCTCACCCCCATTTAGAAAATAAAACCACAAGGCAAGGTCAACCCTCAGAGCATCTGATCTGACCCTCCTGCCTTAGCTTGATGCCAGGCCATTTGGGATAAATGTGAAGTCTCTTCCTTCCACTCAAAAAGCCAACTGTCCAATATTAGAAAAGACTAGGGTGTCTTAGCCTGATTTTCCTCAAAGCAGAGCTCAAGACAAAAGCATGTGCAGGTAGTTTATTTGGGAAGGTCCCAGGATCCAACTGACAGGACCAGGAGAATGAGATGGGAGGGTGGGAAATCCAGTACATCCTTGTGTTGACCCTTCAAGGGTCCTGTGTCATGGATCTTCCAGGGAAGCATTATTTTTCATCCTCTGACCCCCACGGATCCACGAAGGCCCCACAGGCATGAACTCCCCCACACTTGGAACTGATCATACATCAGGGGGCTCCCATAGACATTTGGCGTCAGGACAGGAGTTGAGAGGCATGTGCCAAGGCTTGAGGGCAGAACTGCCTGAGTCCATCCCCACAAAGCCTGCAGGGAACTGCTTGCTGCAGCAGTGGCTGGAGTAACAGGTGGGGTCAAGAGAATGTTAACGTCATGTCCAAGAGCTAACCAATATTGGAGGAAGGACTGGAGGGCAATGTGTCTTAGCAGGGGAACAAGAGCAAAATCTCTGAGCCTTGGCAACCACACTCTCAAAATGAGTCAACTGTGTCATGCATTTGTCCACGAAGCCACTGAAAACTCGACACAAACTACAGACTATATGAGGGAATGGCCTGTACCCAGCATGATCGCACCATCCTTGCAATTGTGTGTTCAGTCCTACGTGCAGAATTCCAGGTGGAAAGTACACAATACGGAGAGTTTTCAAACACATAAACTAATCCGCATAAGGAGCAGTCAGGAGAGCTAGAGCTCTTTGCCAAGAGAAGGGCAAACGCAAGTCTGCAGAGTCATCTTTTCAAAGATTTAAGGGGCCCTTCTAAATCAACATTCACAAAACTGATCCCGTCTCCCATGCCAACTCTAAGATGTGGCTACCCCCTTCTGGGCACCTCTCTCTCCACCCTAACTCTGCCCCCTAACCCCTACCTGGTTGCCTAAGCCAGAAACCTGAGCATCAACTCAATTCTCCTCTTAGTCACCACGTCCTGTACACCCACCTCCTAAATTTCCTTGACTCTTACTGTTCCTTCCACCCCTGCTGCTTCTGCTACAGGAAACCAGAGTCAGCTACAACCACCATCTGCCTCAACCACAGACTCCCTACTTACCCCAAGCCAAAGTCTAAATCCTCAGCATCACCAACCCTGTCACCAGGGCCACCATGGACAGGTGTGCAGATGATTCCCTCGACAAGGTTTAAACTTCCACTCACCGTGCACTTGCCAAGCAATGCCTTCTTTCCAGTCCATACAAGGGCACCTCCACTTGTCAAGCTGGGCTTTCCCCTCCTGGAGGAAGAGCATGCCTCTCTAATGTGCAGAGTCATTGAATGAACACCCATCAGTTAAAAAGGAGAAACAGAGTATATTATGGGCTAAGGTCTTGGGCTTTGGAACAGATAGATGTGGGCTCAGATCTTGACCCTGCTAGCTGGTTGTATAAACCTCAGCAAGTTACTTCAACTCTCTGAGTATCAGTTTCCTTGTTTGTAACATGCAGTTAATAATGGCAACTTCAGAAGGCAAATGGGAGAAGGAAATGTTATATAGGATGCACCCTTAGCACAGCGGTCCAGCACATAGATGCTCAATACTGATTAGCAGTAATAGTAGTAGTAGTAGCAGTAGCAGTAGTAGTAGTAGCAGTATTGCTGCTGCTCACCCCTCAGCCCTATCATGTCCCTCCCTCATTCCACATCGGCCCCTCCATGGCCATGCCCTTGTTATCCTTCACGCAGCTCCCTACTCCTCTGTCTCACCTTTTCCTGGTTCCTGGCTCTTCTCCCCACTCCTGACCCAGGCTTGGCCAGGTGCCTCTGCCATGACAAAGAGGCATAATAGTAAATGCTTAGTGAATGTTTGCTGTCTGAATGCATTCATGGATGGATGAAGGAAGAAAGAATCCATGAACACTATCCAAACACAGCCTGGCTTGTGTCCAGCATCTCAGGATACCCTCCTTCCCTGGCTTCCACCCCAGAGAGCTGAACCCCAGACAGCCAGGATCTAGGAATTAGCAAGTAGGGGAAATCTTAAACTGAGTATTGGGCAATTCAGACAGTGTAGTTTGTTGGGAAAAAGCAAGGGATTTTCAGAGACCTGTATCAAAGCCAGTCCTGGCTCACTTGGGTGACTTTGGGTGGACCAATTCCTTTCCAATTTCAGTCTCCTCATCTGGAAAATGAAAATCATGACAATAGCAATGAAGTCTACACCTTCTTCTTCATGAGGGTGCTGTATGGATTAAATGAGATACTGCACATAATTGGCTTGAAGCATAGAAAATGCCCCACAAATGGGGCTATTTTTTCCTGTATCTGTCAGTATAAGCCTCATGATGCTGCAGTAACAAATAATCCCAAAATTTCAGTGGCTCACAACCACAGAGGCTAATTTTCCACTCCTACATATTCATCACAGGTTGGTTGGGAGCTCTGCCCATGTCATTCTTACTTAGACCAGACTAATGGCACAGTCATTGCCTCACTTGTTGCTAGCTGCGATGGCAGAGGGAAAGAATGTTCTGGAAGGCCTTGTATCTGCAGCTAAGTGCTCTAGCGTGAAAGTGATGCATCTCACTTCAGCTCCCAATGACCCCATGCAGTGGCAAGGGGTCCAGAAGTACAATCCTACCCTGTGCTCAGAAAATGGAGACCCAGAAATATTTGGTGAGTAGCACAAATGACCACCACAATCATTCACCTGCATTTTGATTGATTCAACAGCAAGAAGGACTTCACTGATTCTGTCCTGTACTTAACTGGAAATTAAGGTGATCATTGAGTTCACACAGGCTGCTGGGAGCTGAGATCTCTCAGGGTCCCTGAGCTTGAATCTGCTCTCTTAAAACTTTCTGGGTCCTCTGCCGAGCTGGGACTGCTGAGCTTGGGGACAGGGCAGGGAGGTGGTGAAGCCCTCATTCTCCAGCCTTCAGCCCCAGGAGATGGGACCTGACCCTCCAAGGTGTCCTGTGTTAAGACCACTCACTACTGAAAATGAAGAAGATGGCAGAACAGGATAACAGAACTCATGGCCTGGTTTAAATGTTTGCTTTTAAATAAGGCTTGTGCCACCTACCTAGAGTCGAGGGGCTGATGTAAACCTCTTTGGGAAATGACTCTAAAGGAGGAGCTCCGTGTTAGGTGGATTTCTGTGGGTTGAATTAGCTCACCATAAAAGCTTCTGGCCACCCTGGAGGGTCCAGAGCCAGGTGTGGATCCTAATACAGACCAAGACCGAGTCTCCAGAGGCTCCATCTAGTTCTTTCATCTTCTGCTTCTCCCCCTCTTGGTTGGCCCCCCCCCTGCCCCCTTTCCTAAGGCTTTTACTGGTTCCCCTGACCTTGCTCCAGGCACATCTGATCAATTCCAGCCCCACACAGAAACACCCTCCATTCATCCATTCACTAATTCATCCAAATGTACTCAAAATGGATCAAACATTTATTGAATGCTAACTGTACACCTGGCGCTGTGCTGGGCTCTGGAGCCTCATATATAACTGTGAGCAGAGTGGACATGGTCTCCACCCTCACAGACCTTCCAGTCTCATGATGGAGAAAGACCCCCAAATCACAACCATAACAACCTAATTTAAAACATAATACTAATAGGTAAAACATTGGAACAGACACTTCACCAAAGAAGATATGTGCATGGCATATAGGCAAATGAAGACACTCAACATCAGCGATCTTTAGGGAAATATAAATGAGAAACACAGTAAGATAACACTCCACCCCTATCCGAATGGCTACAACTTTAAAGAGGTGGCCCAGGCCCAGTGTTGGAGGGGAAGTAGCTGAACTGGAAAGCTAACTGTTTGGCAGTTTCCTAAGAAGTCAAGCATATACCTATTATGTTATTATGTGATCCAACCATTCCATTCCTAGGTGTTTACTCAAGGGAAATAAGAATACATGTCCATACAAAGACCTGTAAATGAGTCTTAATTGCAGCTTTATTTGTAACAGCCAAAACCTGAAATCAAGGAATCTACCCAACAGATGAGTGGTATACAAACCGTGATACATCCAGACAATGAAATACTCCTCTCCAATGAAAAGGAACTGCTGGCACACATGACGGTGTGGGTGAATCCCCAAATCATTGTGCTAGTGAAAAAAGCCAGACAAAATGCATATATACTATTGGATAGCCTAGTTATTATAGAAAATTCTGGAAAATACAAACCAGAAAGCAGATCACCCACTGACCAGATTGGTGGGGAGGGGTGCAAGGAGGAATTACAGAGAGTCATGAGGTAGCTTTTTGGGGAAGACAAGTATGCTCACCATCTTGATGCATTGAAAATATTTGTCAAAACATCAAATTTTACACTTTAAACACGTTCAGGCCAATAAAGCTATTTAAAAAATGACAACTGCACAATTTACAGGTGAGACAAAGAGCTACAAGGGAGGCATACTGGACACTGAGAATTTACAGTGGAAGGGGATGACTCAGTCTGGGAGTTGAGAACCACTCCAAGGAAAGCCAAGTTGGCGTTGAGATGGGTAAGGTGGGCTGGGAACAGCATGGCAGGAGATACTTGACAGGGCACAGTGCTGCAGGGTGGAGAGTGCCCCTGGGGAGGAAGCCAGGGGTGTCTGGCCCTGGGGCTGGGGGAGGCAGCCTGATGAAAGGAGCTCAGAGAAGCGTGAGAGGACTGGGCTGCCGCTGGCGCTTCAAGCCGCTGATCTTATCCAGATGTCCAGTTGTCTCAGGAACCTTCCCGTGGGGATCTCCCCCGCTTCACCGCTCTGGCTGGGCCCAGGCTCACGAGATGGGGTCCCCACCACCTTCTCAGGGGCTCCCCCATTCTAACCTGGGAAGCATGGTCTCCCAGGCTCCACACTGAGCCCTGAACCTTCCCAGGCCAGGTGGAGACCCCCAAGACCCAGCCTCCCTCACTGCATCTGGCCATCCCCTCAGTGGTTCTAGAGCTGGAGTTAGAATCCCTGCTTAGTCATTCACCAGCTGTGTGACCTACCTGGGCCTGCATTTCCTCCTCTGTAAAATGGGGATGATAATAGGAGGAGTTCACTGGATTATTATAAGGAGTCAATGAGTTGAGATTTATAAAGCATTTAGAAGAGTGCCTTATTTCTTTTGTTATATATAAAATGAAATTCAGTTCCACCAAGTCAATATCAGGAGCAGCTCTGAGGAGGGCAGTGACGCCTCCCAGAGGAGGTGATATGTCAAGGACAGCTTGCCTGGACTCTAGGCCTGCGGACGGTCCAGCTCAGACATACCCAGACACTCTGGTTCTATGACCTCAGGCAAGTTTGGCATCAAAAGTGTTCAGGGTTCCTCCCATGTGGTCATGAGTGTCCCGCTGATATTTCTTTGGCTAGAACGAGCTTCTCAATCCCCCAGGATTTCCCAGCCCTCTTGGCACGTGTGTGCACACCTTTGTTTGGGGATGCTGGGAACACAGTGTGATAGACTCTCTCTGTGTCTCGCTTTTTGTTTTCTTCTTTGTTCTTCTCCAGCTCTAAAGAGAAGGAGCAAAATGTTTCGGCCTATAGTTAGCCTTTCTGTCCAAGCCGAAGCAGGTTACCTTCCAATGCTTTGTTAATGGAAAATAGCCCATCCTTCCATCTGGGGCACTCACAACTGCATAATGTGCCCATGGCGTTTGATCTTCAACACCTCGTGAAGCTGGCACAGCTCAGCCTATGCTACAGATGAGGAAACTGAGGCTCAGAGACTTAAGAGCACTTTTGCTGGGTTAGAGCACCTAGTGTATAAAAATTTGCCATCTACTCCATGCAAACTTTGAAATCCACACGGGACCTTCACGTCCGGTCTCCTGTGGGAGTATGACAAAACCCTTGCAGAGTAAAATATCATTCCTGATTTACAGATGGGAAAATAAAGGCTTGGAAAATAAGTGATATTTCCCGTGTTCTGTGGTTAATGGATTAAATTCAACAAGCACTTTTTTAATACCTACTATGTGTCAGCCCCTGTACTAGGTCTTGAGAATAAAAGAGAAGCAGATAAGGCTCCCTACCTTTGAGGAGTTAATTTTAGGACAGTGTGGTGAGTACTATGAGGGTGCGTGCTCAGCGGCCTCCGGGGCAGCACACAGAAAGGGGGTGTTCTGGGAAGGCTCCCCAGAGGAGGTGACATGTCAGCTGAGTCTTGAAGGATGAGTAAGAATTCAGCAAGTAAGCAAAGTGGAAAGAACATTTGAAGATTTAGAACTGAAAGACAAATCTGAGGTAAGCCTAGGGCATAGGCCCAAGTTGTATGGGCAAAAGCCACAAATACTTGGATTTTATAGAACAAACATCTTGAAGCTGGGTCTCCTGACTCTGATACTGCCCGCTCCATTGTAGCAGGTAGGGAGAGCGACCTTCTCGTGCGGGTGCAGTGTGTGATGCATGCGTGTGGTGTGTGATGTGATGTGTGTGTGTGGGTGTGATGTGTGGGATATGTGTGTGTGTGTGTGTGTGCGTGGCATGTGTTGTGGTGCATGTAGTGTATGTGGTATGTGGTGTGGTGTGTGTGTGTGTGTGTGGTGTATGGGATATGTGTGTGTGTCTGTGTGTGTGTGGCATGTGTTGTGGTGCATGTAGTGTATGTGGTATGTGGTGTGGTGTGTGTGTGTGTGTGATGTATGGGATATGTGTGTGTGTGTCTGTGTGTGTGTGGCATGTGTTGTGGTGCATGTAGTGTATGTGGTATGTGGTGTGGTGTGTGTGTGGGGTATGTGGCACATTTGGTGTGTGGTGTGTGTATACACATACACAAATGCGCAGACCTCCATGGTGGCAACATCAAATGTTCAGCAAATTTCAGTGGTAAGTGTATACGGTCTGTGAAATCAGACAACCTAGGTTCAAATCCTGCCTCCACTGCTTGTAGCTGTTTGACCTTGGGGACATTACGAAATGTTCCTGTGCCTCAGTTTTCCCATCTGTGAGGATAATGACAGTGCCTAGTTCCAGGCATTGCTGTGAGGATTTTATTAGGCAATTCATGAAAAGCTTCTTTTAACGGCACTTGGCATATGGTGAGCACTCAATAAATGTCAGCCGTCATTATCCCACTAATACTGACAGCGCTCCCCAAACCCATTACCCAGAGGACTTCTGAAGACTTGAGCTAGGAAGGAGTCACAAGGTCCTTGGGCTCAGGGTGCTGTCCACCCTATTTTCTCTACGAATAAACCAACAGCAAGGTATGACCTCAGACCAGAAGCAACCTCTGAAGGTCGAGGGCACAGAGAAAGAGCAGGGCTGGGGAGGCAGGAAAGCACGCCCCGGTATTCTCGGGCAGTAAGCCTCGCAGCCTTCATTTAGGGCAAGGGCTATGGCATGAAAGGGGACAAAGCTACTCCGCTGGACTCTTGTTCAAAAGGGCAGACAAGGACAGAACAGACTAATGAAGGACAGTTTCAGCACTAGTCAGAGCAATGGAATGGTCTGCCTTAGAGATAATGACCTCCCCATCACTCCAGCTGCCTGTGTGGGGGATTTCAAGCAAGGCTGGAGGAACACCTGTCCTACACTGTCTTGGGTGGCTGAGGTTGTCCCTGAGATCCCAGTGAGCCACTAAGCTGTCTGGCGTGGTGGAACCAGCAATGCATCAGGTGTGGAAAGGGGGACGAGGAAAAAACTGAGTTCCAGGAGATGAGGCTGGAAAGGGACACTGAACTGTCACAGTTGGCCATTAAGTTTCAACCCTTTGGATTAGGCATTGCCCATTATGGAAATGTAAAGAATGACAAATAGTCCTATCAGTCATTTTCACTTTAGTATAAATTAAATACACCGATCATTTTCTCTCTGACAGCTGACTGATGATAGAAGACAACAGATGATATCAAATTGGGTGAGAGAAGGACATGGGGAGTAAAGTGAGTAGAGCTCTGAGACAAACTTCATTAATCTCACTTTTGCTAAGGAGTAGCCCTGACAGCAACCTGAGAGGAAAGAAAAATAAATACTCAAGTGGCAAAGCTTTGCCATCATTAATTCACTTCAGCAACCAGCTATGGGGTACCGTGTTGTGTGCAAAGCCCCGGGGACAGCAGGTGAAGCAGACACAGCTCTGCCCTCTCAGGCACCTTGGGTATTAGAAGACAGACATGGAAATCACGGTCATAAGCCACCACGACCATGGCACATCCCCCAGCTCAAAGGCCTCCTCTGAGGCCTCCCACCCTAGGGTGGGTCACCTAGCCTGCTGCCCTTCTTCCTTCCTCCTCTCCCTCTGCAGGGCAAGGAAGACTGATAAGGACTGTCATCCTGAGGGCCTACCTGGGGCCTGTGGCATGTGGGTCATTAGATTCTGAAAGAGGCCATCTGCTCAGGCCCCTGGGGTTCCTGGGCAGCGCAGCTGCTCCCCACTGACCATGCAGGCGGCTCTCACAGTGGGGCCCCGACGGGGCAGAGTGTAAAGTCTCTGGCTGCGAGAAGGCCTGGCCACCCCACAGGAGCAGGACCTGGGGCTCAGTCAGGTCCTTATTTCCAGGTCTGGGTGCCCTACTTTCTCAGGGCCTGGGAGCAGAGCTGCAGGGACGGGGGCAGGCGGCGGGGAAGGGACAGGCAAAGGTTACCACAGGCCTCATTAGGCTGCAGAGATGGGAAAGACCTAGGCCAGCACCATACGGACCCCTCCTCTTCCCAGAAAGGCAAGCTGAGGCCCAGAGGAGGGGAGGGAGTGGGCCAGGGTCCCACGGTGAGACACCGTCTCCACAGGTCATCTCATCGCTTCCTCACAGGAGGGGCAGTGTTGGGGGAGGACAGTCAGGCCGAGCCCCTGAGCCCACAGCCTGCAAGGAAATCCCACACTACCACACGAAGAACTTCACCCACAGGACCTTGTCTTACCTTGGCAGCCTGCAAGGTTGGTACATTATCCCCAGTGTACATGAGGATACTAGGACACAGAAAGGTCAAGTAACTTTCCCAAGGCCACACAGCTGTCAGCAAGTGGAGTGAGGCTTTGCATTCAGGTCTCTGAGTTCACAGCCTGCTTTCCACACCCAAGAGGCAGTGCAGAGCAGTGGTAGGTGCATGACTGGCAGGGCTGGGCTGCTGTCTGGCTCAAAACCAGCTCTGTCGCGTACAGGCTGTGCAAACTTGGGCAGATTGCTTTTCTGAGCCTTGCTTAGCCCTGTCTTTAAAATAGGGATAACGGTACCCACTTCACGGTGCTGTGAAGACTGACTGTGTGGAAATGGGTAAAGGCCGTCATGATGTGAGCTGTCATTGTTGCCAGTCTGTTCTGCGCACAGCAGTTGGGGGAATCCTTTGAAAATGTAAGTCTGATCACTCCACTCCACAGTTTAAAACACTCCCATGTCTTCCCCTCACCTAGACCAAAGGCTCAGGTCCCAACCATGGCCTCTGTCTGGCCTCTGTGAGCTCCCTGGTCTCGCCTCCCGCTCTCCCTCCACCCCTGCCTCGGGGCCTTTGCCTGTGCTCTTGCCTCTGCTTGGAACCCTCTGCCTCTAGATATCATCACGCCATCTGCTTCCCTGCTTGATTTTCTCTGACACTACAAAAAATAGTTTGCTTATTTAGTTCATTATTATTACTACTATGCCATCTTTCTCCCCACACTGGGAAACAGCCCTGGAAGGCAGGGATGTTTGTCCTGGTCTCTGCCGTGTCTCCAACCTGGAACACTTGCTGGCACAGAGTGGGACCACAGGAAAAATCAGCTGAATGAATGAATGAATGAATGAATAGACAACATCCATCTGCCCCCATGCTTGAAAGCCAGGAGTCAAACATCACGGAGCCCAAGTCCCAAGGGCCACAGGGAGGCCTGGAAGGGAGCAACCAGGAGGCCAGGGCAATGCAAGGACAGGGCAGAGAAAAGCAGAGTGGCCATCACAGCCCTTCTGCCATGGCCTGAACCCTGCACCCAACACCCAGCACATGGCAGACACCTGAGAAGTACTTGTTGGAAAGATGGCAGGCCAAAGGCAGAGAGGGACATTTACCAAACACATACCAGGCATTAAAAAAATCAACCAAGATATCAGGTATCATTCATTCATTTGTTCATTCATTCACAGATGAGCTGTTGAACACAGCCCTGTGCCAGGCACTATTCTACTCTGGAGGGGCGCACCTCATGACCCACCCCTGCACTCTAGGATGTCATGATCCCACGAACAAGACAGGCACTAAGCAGCTCTACATGTTATGCCTCACCCATGTCACATATGGGGAAACTGAGGCTCAGAGTGTCGAGGCATCCAGCTGCTGGGTGGCAGAGCCAGGTCTAGAACTAGCCGGGTATGCCTGGCTTCAAACCCCCCTCCTCCTCCCAAATGCGTGAGCCCGAGGGTGTAGTCATCAGGACGGGGGCGGCGGGGCGGCAGAAGGAATGGCACCTGCAAAGGTGCGGAGGTGGAGCCCAGGGGGTCAGTGCCAGGGCCAGGGAGCAGGTCCTCCGACAGTGGAGAGAGCAAGTGAAATCAGAGAGCGGGAGGAAAGCAGCTGCAGAGCCTGCTGGCCGATGGCTTGGGCTTTCACAGCGGTCTAGGAAAGAGGCAGAAGAGTCGGGGGGCGGGGGTTGGCTCACCGAAGGAGGTAGGTGCGAAGCCATCACAGAGGAAGGACTGACAGGACGCCGAGGCCAGTGGAGCCTTGAAGGGGCCAGGCCTGTGCATTTCCACGGCGTCCCTAAGGCAAAGTGTCCATGTAAACCAGAGATCGCAGCTGTTTTGCCCCAATCGTTGACACTGGCCTGGGTCGGAGACAGCTCTGCACAAGGGAAAATGCAGGCTTAATATTTATGAAGCACCTGGGATTTGCCAGGACTGAGCGAGGTGCCACCTGCGCCATCACATATGGTCTCACTACCACTCTGTGAAGACAGTGATTTTTTTACAACTTTATGGAGGAGTATTTTACATATCATAAAATCTACCCATTCCAAATTTACAATGCAATGATTTTTAGTAAATTCACCAAGTAGTGCCACCACCACCATCAGTTCTGCACCATTTCTTTACCCAAGAAAATCCCTCACGCTCGTTTATAACGGTCCCTGTCCTGCTCCTGCCAGCCCCAGGCAGCTGCGAGCCCACATCCTGCCTCCATAGATCTGTTTCCTCTAGACCTGCTCTATCAATAGCATCATACCACACGTGGTCTCTCGTGTCTGGCTTCTTTCACACAGCATAATGTTTCTGAGGTTCGTCCGTGTCCCATACTGTGTGCTTCCTTTTTAAGGCTGAGCAGTATTCCAGTGTATGGATATGCCGCATTTTGTTTATCCACTCATCAGTCGATGGACATTTATGTTTTCGGGCTGGGGCTGTTATGGATAACGGAATCCTGCTGCCATCAGTATCCATGTGCAAGTCTCTGTGTGGACCTACGTTCTTATTTCTCCTGGATAGATGTCTGGGAATGGAATTGCTGCGTCATGTGGGAAGTTTAACTGTGAAAGAAATGTGTGTAAGGTATTTGTCTGGAGTGGGCCTCAGCCTATCCGTAGTGATGCTATCAACTAGGAATGCCCGAGGGCACTCACTTGGGCCGTAATACTTGAGGCAAGTTCCCACAGACATTTCCCCAGCCAGAGACAATGTTGTGGCTGGACCAGCCCCGATGGTTCTTATTATGATTGCATGACACACCTCAGCAACAGCTATTAGGAAACTTTGAAAAGCAAGTTTTAATACTCATCGACCCTGGTTGGTACACAGCACACCTGGGGCCACACGGCAAGTGCCCGGAGGAAGAGAGCATGTGCAGACCTGGAGTTCTGCCTTCCCTGGGGGTGAGGATGGGAAGCTTAGAGTTTCATGGGTTTATTTAAAACATTAAAAGTAGGAACTAAAGCCTGGAAAAGGAAAAGCAGGGTCACCCCGGCAGTCAGTCAGGGTCGCTTAGGGCTTTCCAGAAGGGGAACCTCAAGGGAGGGGCGGCCTGGCTCTTTATCTAGTTGTGTAGCTGGAAATATGTTTATTCGAGAGGAATGTCTTTGGAATGATTGCCTTGCAATCAAAGCTTAATGTCAGGCACGTACATTGCAATCAAGTAAAGCTAATTGTCAGGCACTTACGCTACAGTATTGTTGCCACGGTTTTTTGTATGAGGACACTGAAGTTCAGATAGGTCAAGTGAATTGCCCTGTGACACTGGGTCATGGGTGAGGGAAGTTGATAGACCAAAACACAAATAATAGATGGTATATGTCACTTGGCAGAGCTTGCTTTCAAAAAGGGTCTCCCCTGTGGACCTTTCCACTGTCAAGGGCCTGCATACCACCGCTGGCACACTTCATGTTGGGTCAAGCCTTGCTTCTCTCCATTCTCACCTGCAAGGTGAAGTCTCTGGCCATGGTGATGTGTTAATTCCCAAACACCCTTCTCTAGATGAACTCCAGCCAACCAACCAGGGGCTTGTAAAATGAGAAAAGGGAGATGGAAAGGCGGCCTGAAAAGCAGCAAAGATGGCTTTGGTCACTGGCATGTTTGCCCAGGCTGGCGCTGCCTCGGGATGATCGGTTCCCTTCACTGCATACTCACTGGGTGTGTGCCCTGGGCCCTGCCCTGTGCTGGGCACTTAGAGGGAGACGAGGCAAATCAGACACCACGGAGGTGGTGTCTGGGGGTAGACAGTGAGTGCTCCAAAAGCCAGAGCAGAGGGACAAATTCCTGCTGGGGAGATGAGAAATTCCTCGGGGAGGAGGGGGCATGTGAATGGAACCCTGAAGGATGCTTGGGATTCCATATGAGGAAAGGCTTTCCAGGCAGACGGCTCAGCCTGAGCAAGTGTGCCGCGGGGAAGATTCGGGGTGGACCTTTAGGCAACCCATCGCCTAGAGATTGAAAACCTAGCTCAGGGCTTGCACGTTCAAATGCCTCAGGGGCCACACCGAAGCGTGAATCGGGCCAGATTGGAGACGTCATGAGCTAAGGCCCAATCATCCTGTCTGAACGGTGCTGCCCTGTGGCTTGAGCCAATTGCCTCTGGGTGGGAATACATGTCCAGCATCACCAGATCTTTGATGTTTCAAAAGAAACCAGAAAATCCAAACATTTATGTGAAATATTCAGATTTGGCGGTGCCAGAAATGCATTTCAAATTCTTTAAACTCTTCTAAATGCCTTTTTTAAACGTGTTTTAAACGTGTGGGCCAGATTTTATCCAAGGGCCTTCTGTTTGCAATCTCCGGCCAATTTGTCAGTATCCAAAGAAGCCCTCCTCTCACTCTAACCCTCTCCGGGCCTTTGAAGAAGGACCTCCCCGCAAAAGGGCTGCACTTCCTGCCTGCGCCTTCCTCCTGCTCAAGGGGGATTGGCTGGTGACAAGAGCCAATCAGGGCACAGAAGCTAGAAGGGGGCGGGCGTCATTGACAAAGGAGAAAGTAGAGGAGCAGTCATCAAACCCCATCAGAGGCACGGGTATGGGATTGACGGATTTTAATTACATCTTATTCTATTCCTTAGCATTTATCTAAAAAGTGATGTGGGCGGGCATGAGGGCAGGTCACGAGCGTGCTCGGCCCCAGGACTGCCGCGTGTCTAATTAGAAGTTTTCTACCTCTTGATCACCCAAAGTCAAACTCATTTACTCTGCTCGAATTGAGAGTTTAATTGGATTTTTGTTTTTCCTCCTCCTGTCTTCTCCCCCATCTCCTCCGCCTTCCAAAGGCCTCTCTCCTTGCAGAATGCAGGCCACAGCGTCTCCTTAAGGGAAAGCGTCCCTTTAAGGACTCCAGTTCATGACGGTCCATGCCAGCCTGAGGCAGCAACGACATGACCCTGGGACCGCCGGGATTACTGAGGCCACGGTGATTTAGGGCCTTGTGCTGGGAATTCCCTTTGATGGGAATCCAGGGTGGCCCAGGACAGTGGTCTTCTCAGTCCAGGCAGGCCCCGCCCACTGCCTCTCCCTGCAGGCCAAAAGACCCCCTTGGCCTTTCGATAGGTGGTCATGTGGCCGAGTTATCGTAATATCCCAGTTCTTGAAGAAAAGTGATGGAGAATAGCAATTACAGACCAAGCCAGATACATCTGGGGACGTCGTGGAGGCACTGAAACCACTAGTTCTTTTGCCAGGTAATGAGGTTTCATCCTTTTTTCTTTTGTCTTCTTTTCTTTCTTGTTTTTTTTGTTTTGTTTTTTTTGTTGCCTTTCTCACTCCCTGTCAATTAACAAATGCGGCAGCTTCTTTTCTTTCCGGCTACCAGGTTGGTACTTGGATGTTGAAGAAGGCAGGACGCTGCTACTTACCCGCAGGAAAAGTTCTGTCTTCTGGGCAGACACTCTGTGGGTGCTGAAAACGGAAGAGGAAGAGGTGTTGCAAAGATATGAAGATCTAGGCTCCAGGCCTGGCTGTGCACTGACTTGAGATGGTATAATGCATGAAAGAACCAAATTGGAACCCAGCTCAGTCACATACAAGTCCTGCTACCTGGGGAGTGTGACCCAGCCACTCTAAAGCCTGTTTTCTCATTCTAACACAGAGTTAACATAAGGTTGCTCTGAAGAGTCATTGTGCCTGGCATGCGGCAAGGACTCATCACATGAAAGATGGCAGAACACTACGTTATGTTGTTTAAGCATTTAGCAGGGCACACAGTGAGTGGTCAATAAATAATAACCACTATGACCGTCATTTGACCTTGAGCAAGTTAGCTTACCTTTCCAGGCCTCAGGCTTCCCCATCTGTAAAATAGGGACCATCACAGCCCGTTCCTATCTCAGAATCATGAGAAGCAGATGCATGAATTCACATTTAGAGAAAAGCATGTGTCACAGAGTTAAGGTTCCCTGCATGTTGGTAATGACTATTCTAGTAGCTCTCTGAACTGAACTACTCTAGACCTCAGTTCTCTCATCTGAAAAATAAAGGTTAAAAAACAACACCATCTGTCTTGTCCACTTCAAAGAGTTGTTGTGATAATTAAATGAGGTAGTGTTGGTAAAAAAATGTGGTGATCTGTAAGTGTTAACTGTTAGCATCATTCCATTAGAAGGTAATTCATTGCTCAATAAAAGGAAAGAACCAGGCATTTATCCCACCTCTCCCATACTAACTATACTATTGGATACCCAGATTGTAGATGAGACACATTTCTCTTTTTAGAAGTATTCCAGTTAATAAGTGAGGAAGGGATGATAGGATTAGAATCTCACCATTTTGCAACCACTACTGGATTAATGGATCTAGAGATTGAATATCCACAGCTGTTAACACCCCCACATAGGAGACAGTGGGTATTGCATGCCTCCTGATGGAAACACAAAGCATGGTGAAGTTGTCATGCTAAAAAAAAGACAAGTTTGAATCTGATCAAGCCTGAAAAAAGAATTGCCAATTTACTGGAAACAGAGGACACCATGGGAATGTGATCAGGAAAGTCCAACTGGGAATACCTAGGACAAGCATCTGGTTTCTTAAAACAAAAATTTTTAAGACAGAGATACAGCCACTTAGGAAGACAGTTTGATAGTTTCTTATGAGACTAAACACAATTTTATCATATGATCCAGTAATTGTGCTCCTTGGTATTCACCCAAAGGTAGTTGAAAACATTTCCACACAAAATCCGGCACACAGATATTTATAGCAGCTTTATTCATAATTTCCAAAGCTTGAAAGCAACCAGTATGTCCTTCAGTTGGTGAGTGGATAAACTGTGGTATATCCAGACAATGGAGTATTATTCATCTCTAAAAAGAAAGGAGCTCTATGAAGCCATGAAAAAACACAGAGAAAACTTAAATGCATAATACTAAGTGAAAGAAGCCAATCTGTGAAGGATACATACTGTTTGACTCCAACTATATGACATTCTGGAAAAGGCAAAACTATGGAGAGAGTGAAAAGATGAGTGGTCACCAGGGCTTATGGGAGGCATGAACAGGCGGGGCACAGAGGAGTTTGAGGGCAATGAAAACACTCTGCATGCTAATATAATGATGGGTACATTTGTCCAAATCCATAGAATGCACACCAGGAATGAAGCCCAGTGTAGCCCATGGACTTTGGGTGACTTTGCTCTGTCAGTATAGGCTCACTGACGGCAACGGATGTACCATTCTGATGGGGATGTTGACACTAGGGGAGGCTGTGTACATGTAGTGGCAGGAGTGTATGGGAAATCTCAGTACCTTACTCTCAGTTTTCATGTGAACCTAAAAGTGCTCTAGAAGTAAAGTTGATTTAAAAAATAAGAAAGAATGGAGATGGATAATAAATTAAAAGAGACTTGGATATATCAATCAACCCATTAGGATCCTGACTCAAACAAACTACAAAATAAAACTAAGATGTATGAGGCAACTGGAAATAGGAACAGTCACTGGATATTTGATGGCATTAAGGATTTATCATTAATTTTTAGTTGGATAATGGTATTATATTGTAGGGAAAATGGAGTCACTATTGCCAGGATGCTCGCCTGACCCACTGAGCATGCGCTACGCTGTCTCATGCCTGTCGGGTGCAATGCTGTCTCAGGCTTAGATACTTGGCCTACTGCGCAGACGCATGCTTACACACGTGTTGGCAATGAGCCGCTATTGTCTGTACTTATTAAAGGGTGACCACTAGGCACTTGTGCAGGGATCCACGGGTGTGGACTTGATTCCAGTGCTCAGTCCGTCGACCTGAGAATAAAGCTTGGTATGAACCCTTTTTCTAACACTTGGTTGTTTTTCGGTCTTGCCAAATCCAGAGTGAACCTGCCAGGAGCTGAGCTCTAGTGTTACAATGATTATATAAAACACGACAGAAATGCATACTGAGATAAATGTGGGTAGACTATATGGTGTCTGGGGTTTGTTTCAGAACAATCCAGGGCAGGGGATAGATGTAGAGAGGAGACATGACTGATAGTTGTTGAAGCTAAGGTCGAGGTCGTCGTATGGGCTATGATAATAGTCTCTCTACTTTTGTATATGTTTGAGTTTTTCCACAATAAAATGTCAAAAGGAAAAGTTAAATTAGCCAAGGACAAGCCTGTGTCAGGCATTCTGAGACTGCATGCAATGCAAATGCTACAGGGGCCCTTTTGAGAGAGCCAGAGAGCCCTGTGGTCAGTCTTCATGAGGCTGTTGGGTCTCCCTTTCGAGTCCTTAATAAATGAGCTCTTTGAGTGCCTGTAGTTATAGTCTCCGGGATAAAACAGGGGGTGATTTTATAGTCACTTTAACTAACACTTACAACCTCCTACCTTCTGCCTGTTGGTGATACCACCCCCAGGAATTTCAGAGACAAGCCTGGGATAATCAGGGAAGGCTACCTGGAGGAAGTGGCCAAAGAGGAAAGAAGGCTGTTCCAGTCAAAGCCAAGGGACGTTCCCTTCTCACTCTTCTGCAGCAGTGTGAGTGCTGTTGGCCTCAAGGATCCCAGACATGCAATGCTTGCTCAGTCTCTGCCCTGAATTAAAAGCCTTCGTGCTTGATCCTGAGGGGAGACCTCTGTCCCTGCAGCGCAGGCACTGCGGGAGGATTCCTGGTGGGGTCCATGGCCAACTGGTGCACCATAACCCAGGCTGCACCATCCCACCCACCTGCCCACACGCAGCCTGGTAACTGGGTGGAGAGTGAAGAGAAGCCCCTTTTCTGGACTGGAGTTGCTGGTCTAAGGGTTGGAGGGCTCCATGCGAGGAGACACCCTCCCCACCCCACTCTCTTTATCCCACTCATTCGTGTCCTAGGCTGGGGAGCCCAGCAGTAAACCAAACCCATAAAGAGCCTTGCCTTTATGGGTCCTTTCCAGCAGGACGGGGGTGGAGTGCGAGGGAGCCCAGAAAGTCAACTTTAAACATAATAAGTAAATAATTCATACAGAGTATTAGAAGGACTTAAGCTCTATGAATACAAGGAAAATTGAGCAGGTAAGGAGGTGGAGGATGGGAAAGGTACCTGCAATCCTACCTCCCTGCCTCATTTTCCCCCCTAGCACACACCATCATCTAACTCACTATACTGCTTATTCGTTTATCTCTTTGGTGTCTCTCTCCCTCCACCCAAATGGAAGCTTCACAGGGTCAGGAATTTGTCTGTTCTGTTCACAGTTGTTCCCATTTAGAAGCGCTCAGTGCGTTTGTCCAGTGAATGTAACATCTGTGCGCCTCCCTCCCTCCCAGACGTCCCCTGCCCTCCCTCTGGGAAGGAAGCTTATTCCAGCAGCTGCTGCAGCCCTGCCCTGGCCACCCTGGCACCGCCAGGAGCCAAACCGGCCCGCTCAGCTCCTCCCCAGGGAAGGTGAGCACAGCCTCCTCCCTGTTGGCGGCGGAGAGCTGGGAGGCGACCTGCGGATGGGACCCAGGGAGCAGCCAGTGTGCAGGGAGGGGCCCAAGGGCTCGACTCTAACTCAGAATGCATCCAGAATCTGACCTCTTCTCACCACCCCTCACCAACCCCTCCTCTCTCTCCTGGATTATTACATTAGCTACCTCCCTGCTCTGCCCGCAGGGTGTCCTGGCCAACAGCGCTCACGTCCCGTCACTCCTCTGCTAAAAGCCCTTTGGAAGCTCCCCTCCCACTCAGAAAAAAAGCCAGCGCCCCTTATCTTAGCCCACAGGGCTGACCGGAGCTGCCCCTACCATCTCTCTCCAGCCTCGCGGCCCCTCCTTCTTCATCCTCAAGTACCACTGACACTCCTGCCCCAGGGCCTCTGCACTGCCCCTTCCTCAGTCGGCAACTCTCTGCTTCTGAGGTTCCCGTGACAGGCGCTCCTGCTCAGCCTTCCACTGGCCGCTCAATACCACCTCAAAGAGAGGCCTTCACCGACCAGCCCACTGCGAACAGACCCCCTCAGCCCTCTCTGTTTGCGGGCTTCACTTTTTACCTCATGGTTCTGTTCTCCACTTGACATTATACTATGTATTTATTGCACTGCTTATTGTGCCTTGAGAATATAAACTCCATGAGGACAACAATATTGCTATTCTGCTGACAGCTGTGCTCCCAACACCTAGAACAGTGCCGGGCACGTGGCAGATGCTCAGTAAGTTTTTGTTGCGTGAATGAATGAATGAGCCAGACTTCCCAGGTTCCGTCGGCACTTGAAGAAGACACGTTCTGCAGGGAACATGGGTGGTGGTCTGGCGTCCTGTCCTCCCCCGGCACACAGCAGATGGACCAAGCCGGGGCTGTGGGCTCACTTCCCAATCGGAAAACGCTCCTAACACTGGCTAAGGATTCAGAAGCCTCTGCATGGGCAGTGAACACCACCTTGCCTCCATCTGCTGCTTGAGGGCTCTCCCGCCTCCTGGGCGGGGGACCAGCCAGGCTCTCGGAGTCCTGCAGAGACCCCCCTCTCTGCTGAGGTGCCCCCTTCCTGTTTTACAGAAATAGCATTAATGGCAGAATGTGAGAGCAATCTGACTGCAAGAGCCATATATGTTCTTAGAAAACCTGGGAACTGCAGGAAGGCCCAAAGAGAGTAGAAACAGACCCTACCATGTACGTATTACTTTTTTTTTAAACAAAATTGAGATCAGGTGGCACATCCTATATAACCTACTTTATTCTTAACTTTATGCTGGGAACATATTCCAATGGTATTAGACGTTTTCCTGTAATGCCATTTGAATGGTTCTTGTTGTCCTGTATTCCAGAATCAAACAGAACCAAACTAGTATATGTAACTGTTAGGTTTTTTCCTTCCCTCACACAGACCAATACATGGTGCTTTTTCCAGCACCACTTCTCCAACTCTCTGACACCCCCTGAGTGCCCAAGAATTCAGCTCAATTCGGACTGTCTATCTGGAATTAGCATCAGATCCCAGAAGTGAAGGGGTCAGTCCCACAGGACTGCCCCACTTCAGGTGCCAATTGCAAGTCCCGAGCCGCCTGGACAGCTCACCGGCTGGCTGTAAATCACATTCCCATGCCCCTCCTCAGATCTGGGAATTTGTTAGAATGGCTCCCAGAACTCAGGAAAACACTGACATTTACTGGTTCATTATAAAGGATACAACTCAAGAACAGCCAAATGGAAGAGATGCACAGGGCAATATAGGGGACGGGGGTGGCATTTCTGTGCCCTCCTCCCAGTACCTGGATGTGCTGACCACAGGAAGCTTGTCAAACTCCATCATTTAGAGGGCCTGTGAAGCTTCACTACATAGTCACGGTGGGTTACATCACCGGCCATCAGTGATAAACTCAATCTCCAGCACCCCTTCTCTGAGGCTGGGCATAGGACTGAAAGTTCCAGGCTCCTAACTGAGGCGTGGGTGCTTCTCGTGACCAGCCCCCATCCCGGATCAATCTAGGGATGCACCAGGAGCTGCTTCACTAGAACAAGATATGCCCCTATGACCTTATCACTCGGGAAATGACAAGGGATTTCAGAGCTCTGTGGCAGGAAGCAGGGACACAGACCAAATATCTTTCTGTGGTATCACATTAACCAACCCCCTGTTGTTGGACATTTAGTTTCCTTCAGATTTTGCATTCCCAAAGCTGTGCTACCGAGAGCATCCCGGGTCATACATCCTAGTGCTCCCCATGGCTGTTTCCCTAGGACCACATCCCTCTCCGGGCCAAGCTGGGACTCAAGTCCAGACAGGAGAGGGATAAGGTGGCCCTATTTTGTTCCTTTTGCTTCAGGCAGCTTTGAAGGGGTTCTCAAAGGCTCCAGCATGGTCTCGGCTCCTCCCCACAGGTCTTCCCTGGGACTAGCACTCTTCAGGATTAGTGTATTCCATTTGGGAAAGCCTTGGCATCCTCAGAAATGCCCTTTTTGTGGATTCAAATACATTTGTCCAAAAGCTACGTGTAGCATCTGACATTCTGCACGTATCAGTGTGGTGCTCAGGCTGCTGTGAGATCTTCAGTCCGCTCCTGTCTCTGAGCTCCAATCTCCTTTTCTGTACACGGAGTGGACGGGAGTCTCAGAGGCCCTTCGGGTCCCCACCTCCAGGCGAAGCTCTGTGAATGTTCTACAGAACAGAAGGGAGCTTGGACTCTACCTGACCTTCAGCAGCTTCCTTGAACTCTTTGTGCCTCAGTTTCTTCATCTATACAACGGGGATAATAGCAATGTCCACCTTACAGGTATGTGGGAGGCCAGCTCTTAACACAGTGCCTGTCCTATAGCACAGGAATTATTCAGTTACCTGCTAGCATAACAGTTTGTATCTCACCAGCCCCACTGACTGAGGCTGTTCCTGTCTTACCAATGAGGGAACAGGCTCAGAGAGAGAACATAACGTGTGCAGGTCACATGGCCAGCTCAGGGGCTCTGTCCCCACCTCGCACTCCCACTGCCCTGCTCTCTGCATCTGGAAGGCAGGCCCCTAGTCTGTGGTCCAGACCTCCGTGGTTCCAGGGATAATGGGTCCGCTGTGGATGGGAGTTGAGCCAGTGGTTCCTCTGCCTCCTCCAGAGACTTGATCCCCAGGCCCTATGCAGAGGCCCCTCTCCAGAGCGTGAGCATGGGCAGGTCGGGGGGTGGGGGCAGGCAGCAGCCCCCAGCATGTCAGGTTGTCAGGAAACAATGCCAAGTGCCACCAAACTCAAGGACTCAGGGTGACTAATACGCTTGTGTCAAAAAAATGAAACTCAATAGAACATTGTCTACCCAAAAACAAAAGGTACACATGCACCTGGTAGTCCAGGTGTGGGCCCGGCAGCAGGAGGGACTTACTGCCCTTGCCCCCAGGGTGAGCCTTAGTTGGTGGGTGGAAGAGCTGGCCCAGCCCAGGAGACTGAAGCTGCCTTAAGGCGCTATGCTCCAAATCACCGTGCAGTCTGTGCTATGCTGGCTCTGAGAATAGCCTGGGGTCTTTCCACCTCCCCAGGACTTACCCTGGGGATGCAGTCACGGGTCCTCTCTGTTCCCAGGCCCCCCAAGCCTATTTGGGTGGGAGCAGCGAGGAGTCAGAGCAAGCGCGTGGCCCGTCTCAAATGCCCACCCTGTACTCTTCCACCTGACACTCTGCCTTCCATGTCATGCGATCTAGGGACTTGGGGCATCCTGCATCGTTCAAGTCTTTGGTTCCTTCCATCCCCCCCCCGCCACACACACACACCCAAGCTTCATTTTTTCACCCAAAAGGCACGAACTGACTTTTGACTTCCACTGGGTCATCCCTGCTTTGCAGCAGTAAATGTTCTGAGTCCCACCGTCCAGTAAAGTAAGAGAAAATGCCGGGGAAGGAGGGAAGATTGATATTTCTAAAAGAAAACCATCTGGCCATATAATTTTACATTTATTCTCATCAATTAATCTGTCTCCCTTAGACCATAAATTCCATGAGGGCAGGACCCACCTCTGACCTGGCTCACCGCCCTACCTCTGGGGTCTGGGACGGAGCCTGACACACAGGGGAGAGTGAAGGTCAGATGGATGGAGAAATGCCGTTCACCCTCCCGGGGCTCACCGGGGAAACTCAGAAAGGACCATGGAAGCGAGGGCGTTGGACCAGGTCCGCAGCGGCCAAGCTAAGATCTGTGAAGGCAGCTGTGTAAATTGTTTTCAAGATTTAAAAAAGTCTGACAAAGTTAGCCCCCCTCTCTTCCTCTGTGGACGACTTTCCCAGGCTCCCCGGGATGGCGTCCTCTTCGATATGCCACAGTCATAACAACGGCCCAGTACTGCCAGTCTCTACCCAGCACTCAGTGGGCATGTGAAGGTCATTTGCTCTCCTGCAAGTGCTGGGTTGTGGCAGACCAAATACTGTAGAGCCCACAATGCATAAGGTACCTGATGGTCACATGAGCTTTTTTGGGGAGAAGGTTTAAGATCCCAGCTTAACAGCTGCTTAAAGTCCCTCCCAGAAGCAAGAACCACAGGAGAGCTTATGCCCAGACCACTTTCTTCCCAATCCAGAAGTGCTCTGAGCCCAGGAGGAAGGAGAAAAAGGAAGTGAGAGGAGCAAAGGCCTCTCTTTGGGTCTTGGGGAGGACCCCAAGACCAGCTTTGGAGGGGTACAAAGCCCAAATATCCATCAGGAGCTGCAACAGACACCCATGTCCCGCCAGCCAGGGAACTAGGGGCAGGGACCTCTCCATAGGCCCTACTCTCCCCGGCACCATCCATTTCCTGAGAATGGGAAAGCCGGCCCACAGCAGCCTTTCAGAAGCCTAGGCCCCATTCACCTGCTATGTGGAATTTGAATTGTCTCTCCCAAAGCCCCTGCTCATGACAATACTAACAGTCCACTTTATGGATATCTTACTCTTCCCTGGTGCTGAACTGAACAGTGCATTTTACAGATTCTCGCTCATTTCACTTCAGCGCTCCCAACCATCCCTTGAGGAAGGTACAAGGTTGGGCTCAATTTACAAACGAGGAAACTGAGAACCAGAGAGGTAGCAACAGGTCGCTGCAGCGATGGCCCCCGTTTGTTCACGCACCGCCTCGGATTGTGCCCCCCCCCCCCGCATACCTGCTCAGGGCTGGGCCATGTGACTTGCTTTGGCCAGTAAGACAGAAGCAAACATAAAGCCTACAGACATCCAAAGAGTGTTTGCACGCTGGGGCTTGCTCCCCTGCTGCCTTTGAAGACTTTCATCACCCTGTGAACAAGCCCAGCTAGCCTGCTGGAGACTGAGAGACCATCTGGACAGAGGACCAGCAGTTCCGGTCATCTCAGACAAGCCGAATGAACTAGCCAGTCCCAAGGGATCCACCAGTGGATGGCAAACCCCGGAGGGAGCCCAGCCAAGCTCATCTGAGCTCCACCCACCGCAGAGGAACGGCTCAGCTGATCCCAGATGAGACTGCTAAGCCCCCAAACCAGCTAACCAAGAGGTTCTCGCGTTTATCCCCCGAGCTACAGGGGGCTTGTTGCACAGCAAAAGCATTCCACACAGAGGTGAAGTTATTTGGCCCAGGTCACCCAGCAGAGCTGGGATTCAGACCCAGACTTTCTGGCCACAGAGCACATGCTTAAACACCAAAGCTTTAGTGTTTTCAAAGTAAATTTAGTTTCACTGCAGGTCCATAATGAGTCCATGAACCAATCAGAACGGAAGCTCAGAGATGTCAAGGAACCTATCTAAGGTCACACAGCTAGTCAGAGCTGGGGGAGGGCACCCAACCCAGTTCTTCTGATTCCACATTCATGCTGTTCCCATCACTCCATTAAGGCTGAGCAGCCAGAGCCTGGGGCAGTGGTTTAAAAAAACAGCCTTTTCTTCGCTGCCTCCGAGGTTCTCTACAGCATCCTTTCATGAAAGACCTGATCTTCTCCCTTCTGCCATGATATCTTCAGACAGAACAGGTGGCACCTCAGCCAGGGAGCTGACTGTGCTGAACTGACCCTGCCTGCCTCCCCGCCGACCCCCTGTTCGCTGCCCAGTAGGAGCTGTCTGTTGTCCTGGATACAGCAGGTGATGGGCAAGGATGGCAGCTGAGGTCACAGCAGAAGCTGGGCAGGCGGTGGGCAGGGAAAAATGGCTTCCAGGCTTAGGCCCTTTCACCCAGCCCAGCCAGGCCCAAACCAGGGCAGGAGCCCTGAGGTCCCCATAGGACCCCCAGGAGGAGGAGGCACGGGCTTGGAGTAACGGAGAGGCACCTTCACCGGCCAAGCCCTCCATGTCTAATTATAAGGCAGTGAGAAAGGAATGTCAGGCACCCATTTGGAGTGCCAGGGGGTAGAAATGGCCACTGGAGGGTCCGGCTGAGTTCTCGCCATCTACAGGGCAAAGATCTAAAAGTGAGGCTGCTTCCCAGGGGGGCTGTGATGAGGCCCCTCTCTATGGCACCAAAAGAAATAAATAGACAAGGAAGAGGCAGCTGTGGTATGAGGGAGTGAAGATGGCTTTGATGTCGGGGTTCTTGTTCACGGAGCCGAAGAATGAACTTCGCGAACAGTCAGGGTAGGAGAGCCAGGCGCGGGCTTTATTTATAGACAGAGTGAAAGGACAGAGCAGAGTCCGGGGTGGTGCTTGTCCAGGGGTTTTTATAGGCAGTTGAGAGACAAAGGGCTAGGGATGTACACCTGTTAAGTGGTTCCAAAAACGTTTGAAGAAATACTAAGTTTCTTCTTAGTCTTCCTGGTTATGTACTAGAACTTTACTGCTCTGATTTCCTCCCAGGAGAGCAGCTTCCTGGTCTGGGAGCGCATCACTCAAGGCCGCCTGCTTTGCGCCAAAGGCGGGCTGAATCATTGTTTTACTTTTTAACTAATTGGGTTTCAAGATGGAACCCTTCCTGCCTTATGTTGTTTCGGGCTTGCAGT
Source organism: Phataginus tricuspis (assembly GCA_029783875.1). Classification (NCBI taxonomy): domain Eukaryota; kingdom Metazoa; phylum Chordata; class Mammalia; order Pholidota; family Manidae; genus Phataginus; species Phataginus tricuspis. Next base: position 2,486,511 of record JAQQAC010006904.1, on the reverse strand, counting down.
AGTTTGGGGCTTGTTTGCTACATTGCCCAAGTTGCAACAGATCATTTGTTTAGGGCTGGAGGAAGGAAGGCAGCACCTGGGTAAAGTTAGAAAAATAAGCTGGGCTCCCAGCAGCCAAAGCACATCTCACAATGGTTATCTTGTTGTTTTTTCCAGAGGCTCTCACCCTCCTCTGTCTAAGCCCACGGTCCCTGTCTCAGCTTGAAGTCCTTCGGATCTAGATTTGAATCCCACATCCCCTACCTACTGGGTGTGTAAATTTTAGCAGGTTTCTTCATCTCTCTAAGCCTCAGTTTCTCAACTGGAAAATGGGGGTTATCTCCACATATCTTATGGGTTGTAGTGAAGCATAAGGAAGAAAGTGCACTGAGCGCCTCTTGTAAACCATGAATGCCATAGGCGGAGTGACAAGGGGACACCAAGGCTTGCCGGACTCTGGCCCCTACAGCCCCAGTGTTCCTCCAGGTCCTGGATGAAACCTTATAAGCTCCACTCCTCAGAGCTCAAAGGGCCCATTAGAACCCAGAGAGGAGGGCTTTGTCCGATTCTAATAGCCAGTGAGTGCACAGCTGGCCCTGGAACCAGGGCTCCCGACTTGGGTCCTTCTATTCCACTCCCGTCTTGCATGCCGTCAGAGCTCACCCCTCCTCCCACTCCTCTCTGGCCTGTGACTGGGGGTTGGGGATGGAAGGTTGGCGAGCTACCCTCTCTCCCTTGTTGACTAATCCATTCCCCCCAAATCACATTAGGAGGCTGGACTTCCGGAAGGAAGCACCTCGATGGTATCTATGTAAAAAGGAGTTTAATTTTTGAGGCAGCCCCTGGGAGAAACAGCTAAGATTTAAAAGCCCTTGGTCCCTCCAGTCCCAACCGCAGCTGCCCTTGCCTGATTGGGTCACCACTGGCTTTGCCACATCCCGAAGGGACTCCCCAACTCTCCCACTACCCTAGGCTCTCAGAGGAATATGAAATTCTTCCACAGTCTAGACAGAGTCCAGAGTTCATCGTGCTGTCGCCAGGGCTGAGAGGAGCCCTTGTAACTCTCAGAGGGCTCAGAAGTGCACCTCCCTCCTGTGGGTGTCTGTGTGCCCTCAGCCCCTTCAGCCTCAGCACCCATCCTCCCAGAGCCCACTCGCCATCTGTTCCCCATGGAGAAAGCCAAGATGAGTTTGGCTCAGAGCCCCTCTTTGGAGCTGTTCTTGGTTAGTGCCGGCCTTGGAGGCGTCTGCCACCCTCTCCCCAAACAACCAAGCTCCTCACTCCCTTCATCTTTCCCCTGGTCCCACAGCCCAGGCCAGCCCAGAAGGTGCCCAGCTCAGCACCCACACTCCAGCCAGCCAGGCCCAGAATTCCATCCCAGCCTCACCTTCAGAGCAGCAGGTGCGGGCAGGCATCCCACGCCCACTTCTGAGCCCCACCTTGAGCCTCAGTTTCCTCCTTCGTAAAGTGGGGCTAATTACCCCCTCCTCGGAGCTGCTCCAAGATGCAGTGAGGTAGCATCCATAGACACCTTGCTTAAGGAAGCTCCTGGAAGGACTACGGTCCCCCCTTTACACAGAAGTGGGCTTGGTGAAGCCTCTGCCCTATCTCCCTGGACCTGGAGATCACTTTGGCCTGATCTCTCCCTGAAGATCTCCGACCCTGACTTTGCCACATTCCTCCTTGCCAGGGGCTGCCTGGATTCAGTTCTTAACTGTGATTTTATTTATATTTTAAACATACGTGGTAAAAATTCAAAAAGCATAAAATGGTAAATAAAGGGGAAAGCAAGTCCCTCCCTTTCCTGTCTCCCAATTTCCTGGTTCCCTGCTCCTCCAGAGGGCAGCCACTGCTCCCAAATTCAAGTGATCTAGTGATTCAAGGATAGTACACACCTTTGTAAGCAAGAACACACGTGTATTTATGCAGTCTTTTCTATTTTATATGAACAGTAGCATCCTACACACATTGTTCTGGATGTAGCCTTATTCATCACCCAATAGCCTGTCTTGGTGATCTTCCTTCCTCAGGACATGGAGAGTTGTTTTTTTTCTTTTCCATGGCTACATGGTATTTTGTTACCTGACTAGAGCACCATTTGTTCGCCTACCTCCTGTTCATGGGCTCTTTTGCTGTTTCCCATCAGGCTATAATAGCACTGCAGTAAATCCTGTAGGATAAATTCCAAGAAGTGGAATCTCTAGGTCAAAGAATATGTTTATCTATAATTTTGATAGAGAATGCCAAATTATCTATTAGAGGTAGTACCAGCACTGTTTGAGAACACCTATTACTCCACAGCAATTTAGACTCAGTATAATATCATATTTTTGAAACTTGCCCCTTCTGATGGATAAAAATGGCATCCCTGCCTATTTTTAATTTGTAATTTTCTTACTGTAGAGAATGAGTTACTTTCATATGCTTGAGAGTCATTTGTATTTCCTTTTTACAAACTGTCCGTTCCTAATTTTTTCCCGCCTTTCTTATGTTTTTCTTTTTCTTATTGATTTGTAGGAACTCTTTATATATTAAAGAATTTAGCCTTTGTCTGTGATATGAGCTTCAGCATTTTCCCCAGTTTTCATCTGTCTTTTGACTATGTTTACAGTGTTTATTTCGATGTAATTTTTTAAATGTCATTACATTTACTGATCTGTAGTTTGTGGAGTTTCTGGGGTTTAGGTTTATGTCATACTTAGAAACCCTGTGAATTTTAAGCCTTGACCCACAGTGACTCCCATATTGGTGTTTGTCCTGACCTTTCCTTCCTGGTTTGACTCACTGCCAATGCTGGTACCTGTTATCTGCATCCAGCCTTTCCTGGACAGTCCCACCTGGCTTTGGCTACATGTCCCCCTCCCTTCTTCCTGCCATCTCCCCCTGCAATTTGGCTTCCTTGCCTTCCTACCACTTCCCCAGCCCCCGGCTTCTTCTGTGTCTGTCCAGCTTCTTCCCAGCCTGCTCAAGCTCTCCAACCCCTACTCAGTGCTCTGCCCCTTCCAGGCGAAGCAATGCCTTAATCAGTCTTTCCTCATTTCCTGCCTGTCCAGCCACCCCAACCTCCTTGCTGCTTCTAGAACACAGCCATGCACAAGACCCTGACCTTGAGGCTCCTTGACCCAAGCTGGCATGGTAAGGGGTCCTGAAATGATATGATGGGTAACTCAGGGAAGGAGTAGGCAGAACAGGAGGTGGGAAGGAGTCTCCCCAAACCTCTACTAGCAGATCCCAACCTGGCTTCCTCCTTCACAGCAACTTAGCTGAATTTCTATCTTTATTAATCAAATAACAAATTTAATTAATTACCTTAAATTGCTCTAATTGAATATAGAACGAGAACATGGACAAAATCCTGGGAGATAATGAACCCAGGCATTTCCAGCATCTGGAGTGGAAATGATCTTTAATTTCAATTTTGGGAACAAAAATAATGTGACTGCTCTCACCCCCTCTCCTCCCAGCCTGCTCTCTGACAGTTTCGTTACCACCCACAGAGTTGCCAGGGCCTCAGCATTCTGTTCTCTGTTCTTAGCAGCAATGTTCTTTCTTCCTCAACTTATCTCAACCACCATATGGGTGCAAACCCCACCTGCAAATGTTCTCTAAGTACTGGAGTGCACCTGGTCCTTAGAGAGTTTACAGTAACAAACCAGTAGAGGCACAGAGAAAGAGACAGCAGCCAATCTTCAGGGGCAGGGCCCTTAACTCGGTGCCTTTACTCCCACTGTGCCCTCTGCTAGGAATGCCCTTTCTTTACCGTCTGCCAAATGTTGCATCCCTACCTTCACGGCTAGTTCAAATGCCCCCTTCAAAGGAAAGCTACTCCACCCTCCACAGAAAGGGGTTGCAAGGTCTGAGATACTCTCCTCGCAGTTGCCCTCCAAGGTGCCGTAGGCTGAGGGAGGAGGAATGAAACAGAACTTTTTTGCAGGGGAAGGCAATGTATTCTCTGGAAATTGGAGATGGAGAAACAGGGGCTCAGAGATGTGAAGTATGTTTCCCATGATCACACAGCTATGTAGTAGTCAAACCACACCTAACCCTAGGCTGACATGGCTGCCTATCTGGCTGTGCCTGGGTGTTCGTGGAAGTACCTTGGATCTACCCCAAAGTCCCCCTTCAAGCCCATCTTTCTGTCTTCTGTCCACCCTGAGCCCCAGCTCCCATCAGTCCCCTCCCCAAGACCCTGTTCCCCAGCACCCTCTCCCTTCCCTCACTCTACCCAACCTTGCCTCCCAGCCTTTCTGCATCCTGGGTATACCTTTTCTTCTGCTTGACTTACAGGTGCCCTCAGATTAATAACAAAGGATGCTAAGATAGCCAAGGTACTCCTGAGTCTTTCATTCTTACTATTATGGTTATTATTTTGTATTGTTATTTTATTATTAGTCTTTCCCAATATGCCAGGTCTTTGTCACATCCCTTTCATCATGCCATGCTCCTGCTCAATCACCTACAATGGCTCCCTATTACCTGTGCCCTCAGGTCCAAATGCCCCTTTCTAGCTCTCAAGATCCTCCAAAACTTGCCACCACAGGAGCCAGGCAGATCTTGCGCCCCTAGGAAATTTACCTAACTTTTTTAAACCTCCATTCTATCTTCTGTAAAATGGACATAGAAGTCCCTATCTTGTCCGACTATGTTGAGGATACAATGAAAAGAGACATGTGAAGCCTAGCATCCCAGCAGCCCACAGGAACTGTGAGTCCCTGCCTCATCCACTCCTCTCCCTCCTCCTGGCCCGCCTCCCACTGGACCACCCACACATTCTCAGCACATTCTCTACCCGAGATGCGGACCTGTACTTCTCTAGAAACACTTTTTTGTAATCCGTACCTCCACGTCTTTGTTCAAAGTCTTCTCTACCCGCACATCCTTCAAGGCCAATGCAAGCTTGCATCCCACCCCCACCATCCACTTCGTGATTAGTGTGAGGACTAGGCACAGCAGAGTCCTTTGCCATCTGTACCTAGGATCTGGCATACAGCTGCCCTAAGAGGTGTGGCCCGATCTCACTCTCCAGGGGAAAGGCTAAGGAATTCCCCATCAGCCAGGGTTTCTGATCAGCGACAGGCTCAGTGTCAGAGCCCTCCACCCACCCAACACTCAGTGACACCCACCAGCATCCCTCTTACCCATGTCCAGGAGCATCCCTTCTCTTTCCACCCTCTTTGAGAGAAACCATCTGCTTTTTAACAAAATCACACTAAGATGTGTCTAGTTATGAAGACACACCACACCCTTCCTTTCTTCCAGATAAAAGTGCTATCTTCCTGAAATCTCAGGGGACAGGTCCTCTTGCCGAGAAATGCCACCTCAGAAACCCCAGTACCTGCAGAAGGGCTGAGCTGCTCTGAGGGCCCCCTCCCCCACGCCCACTCCCCTTACCAGGCCGACGCCGGCACTGAGGGAGACAACCCTCCAGTTTACTGATGGGGAAAGTGGGTCCCTGAAGGAAAAGTATGCCTACCCCAGGTCATACAGCCGGCGCACCAGGAAATAGAATAGACGATGCTGCTAATGCATCTTCCCGATAGGGCACCTGAGCAGCAGAGGTTGTCCAGAGGTTCAGGGAAAACCAACTCAATCAATCATGGGCCTGCGGTAATATTTAGGGGCCCAGCTAGGCACTCCCTCGTCTCCTCCCTCAGCCCAGGACTTGCCCCACAACCAGCATCTTAGGGCAGAAAGACTGGTATGGTCACCCTGTCCCAGCACCTCCCGACCCCCCTTTCCACCTCAGGCCCCACCACCTCCCTTCCTCAGCCTTCCGGCCAGCTGCCATGTTCCAGCCAATGTCCAGATCACTGCCACCTGGATTCATTTCCTAGGCCCACTGTGACAAACCACCACCAACCGAGGGGCTTAAAGCAACAGAAGTGTATTATTCTCTTACAGGTCTGGAGGCCAAAGGTCAAAAATCAAGGTAGTGGTGGGGCCACGCTCCCTCTGAAGGCTCTGCGGGAGAACCCTACCTGGCCTCCGCCAGCCTCTGCCGGCTCTTGGCATCCCTTGGCTGGCGGCAGCATAAGTCCAACTCGGCCTCCGTCTTCTCGTGGCCATCCCCTCGGGTCTGTGTGTCTCAAGTCTCTCTTTTTTTCATATTAGGCACCCACCCTAAGTCCAGGATGACCTCATCACAAGGTCCTGAACTCAATTACATCTGCCAAGACTCTACTTCCAGATAAAATCACATTCACAGGGTTGGGGGGCCGTGCTTGGGCATATCTTTGGGGGGACACAATTCAACCCATCATGCCACCCAGCCCCCGCCCACCCCCGTGCCAAGCTCCACTGCCTCTGGGACAGACTTCCCTGGGTTTTGCCCTGGAATGTTCTGTGGGCGAAGCGTGATGTGACTACAGAAGCCAAACCCGGGTGCCAGAGGGATGGGCTTCCGCTCCAGGCTCCTTCATTTGCCAAACTCTGTTAGAAAACCCTCTGTGCTTCAGTTTCCCCATCTGTAAAATGAAGAAGAAAATGTCCTGGTGGTTGGCTTATTCTATGAGAAAGAATATAGGGGCATCCAGTAGGTGCTGCACAGTGGTGACAATGATTGCACCCCTTCCCTAATTCTTACATTCCCATGGAAGCACCTTACCAATAACCCCCCACCAGAGGACCCCTCCCAGTCTTGCCCTCAGTCTCTAGATGGGTGGAAAACCGAATTTCCTCATAGCCTCTCATGAAGGAAATACTGCTATTCCCATTTTACAGATAAGAAAACACGTTCAGAGAGGTGAGCCACCTTGCCCCAAAGACAACCAACCACAAATGAGGGGACGAAATTAGGCTCCCCACGCGCAGGGCTCACTCGTTCCGGGGAGTCTGTCTGCGCTGACTCCCTCCGCCATCTTACCCCTCCACAGGCCTGCCGCTCCTCCAGGCCGCGCTCTGGCACGGCTGGCCCTGGCACAGACACTCCGAGCGCTTGGCAGCTCGCTCCTCGCCCACCTCAGCCTCGCGTCTGGCCCGGAGAGAGGAGGGCACAGTCCCTGTCACTGCCCTACCCGCCAAGCAGAGGACTAAACTGAGGTTTAAAGAGGAGGAATTTGGCGCCCAGCTGCTTTGTGCTTTGTGCTGGTAGCGGCAGGCCTCTCGTCGGCCAGCTCCCAAGCCAGTGCTCCATCCATTTCTCTGCACGGTCCGGGACTCAGTCATTCATTGGGGACAAACATAATAAATAACACACAATATCATTACAACCATGAGAGGTAGATATTTGTTTCATCCTCATTTGACAAATGAGAAAAACCGAAATGCAGAGAAGATCACAGAGTAGGGATCTGAACCCAGACCTCCACAATGCTCCAAGGCCAGCTCCATACCCACGGTGTGGCACACCTGCTGTGAGCACCTGCTCTGGCAGGACCCCAAGGGCCGTACTTCAGGGGTGGCATGAAAGAACCATCCATCACCCATGCCCCCAGCACACTTCCAGTCTCAGAAGGAAAGTAAGCCCAGGTGGCCCGGGGCCAGCTCTGTAAGACACCACTGCCTGCTCAGAGGGGGCTGCACAGCTCTGTCCCTCTGGGAGGCGCTACCCTGTCCTCTCTAGCAGCTGCCCTCTTCTCTCTGGGAGCTGGCACTCGGAGTAGAGCATCATCTTCCACATCTTGCCCCAGGCCTGGGATGGTCCACTTGGGGCGGGGACAGGGAAGAGAGGTGGTGCTGGTAGAGCTCCCTGGGGGCTGGGTGGGGCTTTCAGAGCTCCTCTCACCAGGACAGGGAGGCCGGGAGGTGCATGGTGAGTGCCGGCCTCCCCGGCAGAGGAGCAGATGTCTCAGCCTGTCCCCGTTCCCTGGCAGACCTCATCTTTTATAAATAGTTGTACTTGCTGGGAGCCAGAGTTAGTTGAGGCTTCAGCATCTCTGACTGACAGCCCGGCAGAGCCAGGCCCATCTGCCAGGGGCGACGTGCTCACACAACACCCCCTCCCCATAAGCAGCCTGCCCGCTGCTAGGGTGTCATTGCACCCAAGATGCACGGCATCCTGGCATGTGCTGGTCCCATAGCTGGTGGCATGTGGGTTGTGTGGGCTTTTGGGTAAAGTAGCTAAATAATTAGAAAGGACTTTGGAACAGACTGATTCTGGAGGTAGTGAGTTCCTTGGCCCTGGAGAAGTTCCAGAGGGAGCTGGATGACCATGTGACAAGCATGCGACAGCCAGACTTTGATCTGTGATTCATGGCGGGAATCATGTGGGAGGGAAAAGGCTGGGCTGGTTGACCCCCTCCAGCTCCCATTTGCCAGGAAGCTCACCTGAGGGCTCCAGAAACTGCTCGGGCCTCAGCCCAAGCCCTCTGGATACAGGAGGCAGCCGGGAAAGGCTCTGCCCGCAGCACAGACTGCATCACCCAGCAAATGGTTTCTCCTCACTGAGCATGAATGTGGCTTCTACCAGATGCACCACCGATGCTGCCATCACCCTAGGCTCTCCAGGAAGTCCATGAGCTGGGACAGTGCCCCCCAGCTCCTCTGATCCTTGGGGAACCCCTGTAACAGTGGGGACCCCGTGAGCCTCTTCAACTGCAGAAACTCCCCACTTTCTAAAGGAGTTTATGGAACCTTTGACCTTCGGGGTCAGATCTGGGGACCCAAACCATATGCCCCATGAGGACAGGGGCCCAATCTGCCTTGTTCACTGCTCTTCTTGTTCATGGAGGCATTTAAATAATTATGGGTCAAATGAATACATGACTAAGTGAACCAATGATGTCAGGTCAGCTCACCCACCTCCTTACAGGAAGCCAGAGTCACCTGTGAAGCATCCCCTCTGTCTTCTCTCTGAGGAAGGAAGGGGCAAGCCTGACACTCCGGAAGGCACGTCTCCTCTGGGGTCAGACTGCCTGGATCCTAGTCCTGGCCCTGCTTCTTATCAGGTGTGTGACCTGGGTGGGTTCAACTGCTCTGCTTCATGATCCCTACTTCATAAAGATGCCAGAATAGTCTGAGGTGACATTCTTCAATGACATGGCATACCATAGGCACTCAATAAGTGCTCGTGGTCACTAATGCTGTCCTCCAAATGTCTGGTTCTCCTACTTCTCCCTTCCTTGAAATTGGGTGTAGCCATGTGATTTGCTTTGACCAGGGAAATGAGATCAGAAGTGATATGTCACTCTTGTTGGAGACTTTAAGAGCCCACGTGCCATCACTACACTTTTTCCTGCCTTGATAATCATGGAAACAATAGGATAAAGCCACTGCCAGCTGGGTCCTAGAATGAGGAAGACATGAGCTGAATCCCACCAACTGTCCCGTGGTAGAGTAGCATGGGGTGGACTGTAAGGATGACTGCAATATTCTTCCCATCTGTGTGTGTGTGTGTGCTCCCCTTTGTGTCAGGACTGCTACTTCCCCCATTCAGAAATGGAGTCCTTTTCTACACCTCTTGACCTCCTAAGCCATGTGACTTGGCCAATGGAATATTAGAAAATGTGATGCAAGCAAAGCCTTGTAAAGCACTTGCACAGTGGAACTTGCCCTCTTTTGTGGCTGGAAACTTCTACCACAAGGTGAATGGGTCTGGGCTAGTCTCCTGGAGAAGAGAAAAACCCCAGCTGTCCCAGTTGAAGCCCTGGACACATGACTGATGCCACCCCAAACCATGTAGCCCCATCTGAACTGGCACATGCCGAAAGACCCACCCAACCAGCCCATAGAATCAGGGAAAATATTAAATGTGTGTTGTTTTGAGCCACTAACTTTTGGAGTGGTTTGTTAGTCCACGAAGGCTAATTGATCAGTGCAGCATGAATAAGAAATAAACCTCAGAATATTAAGCCACTTTTCTTTGGGAATGTCCATTACCACAGCACAACCTAGCACCTTCTGATCAATAGATTTCCTCCCCCTTTCCTTCTGGGAAAGGAAGGACACCCCAATTAAGTTGCAAGGGGGCTGTATACTTCACAGTCCCCCCCACCCTCCATTTCGCCACTCCCTCCCACTCAGTCCTCACTCCGCCTCACGGTCCAGGTAGGATCTTCTGCCGTTGTCCCTGCTCCTAGGATAGGATACTCCCCGGACCCATCCCGGAGCCCTCTCCACCCCTCACTCCTAGCAACCTTCTCCAGGGTTGTCTGGGTCTTGCAGACAACGTGTGAAAGGTGTTCATATTGTGACGCTGGTCTTTATGATGGATCCTTGAGGTAGAGTAGGCTAACCTCTGCCCACACTCAGCATTCCTCCACCCTCTTCATACTCATGTATATTACCTGACTGCAAAGTGTAGTGGAAAAGGTCACTGTTTCAGCACCAAACACACCTGGATTCAAATACCACTTGCCCTTTGATCCTGACTGTTACCTCTTAGCTGTGTGACCTTAGCTGTGTGATTCTTTAACTTCCCTGAGCCTCAGCTTCCTCCTCTGTGAATTGGGGGTAAAATTTCCCTGTTCGCATGGCTGGAAGAATTATAAGTATATAAAGTGTCCAACACAGTGCCTGACACATGGTGGACATTGAATAAACAATAATTTATTATTACCATTTGGAATCAGAATGACCCTTCTCAAATTCCAGCTCTGCCATTGACTGACAGGGTGTCCTTGGAAAAGTCATTTAGCTTTCCAGAGCCTTAGTTTCCTCCTCTGTAAAATGGAGGCTGCAATGCCTTTTATGACAGAATTTATACAAGGACTAAAACAATAAATATATAATAAAGTCCATGGCATTTACTAAGTTCTGAAGAAGTGTCAGCTCTTTCTCCCCAACTAGTTTGCAAATTCCTTTGAGGGCAGTTCTCATGTTTTATCTCTGTACCCCTTCCCCACTCTCCCTCATACACGCATAAGGCTTACACACCCACACACATACACACACACAAGCGCACAGTCGATTCTCAATAAGGGTAGGCTTGTTATGGGTGGGGGGTGACTAGGGATGGCTCTGTGCCCACTCCTCTCCAAGGGAGACTTCTCAGCCAGAGAGCCTGCTTATATCACGCAGCAACTAACCCAAAAGAACTAATAGAGCTGAGATGGTAAGGAGACCCCTGTGTGCATGTCTCACTCCAACATCATCCTCGGCATCCCCTCCCCTTCCCCCTTTGCCTCACCCTCTCCCACAAGCATGCTCCATGACTGCTCAAGAGCAGTTTCCATGGTGACAGCATTTTAAAGTTTTCTAGGAGCAGAACACGAATCATTTTCTACCTTCTCCTCCTCCGTGGCAATCCGGGAAAAGGGAGCTTATTACAGATAAGGGGCGGGGTGAGAGGCGACGAGGGGAGAGGCCACTCTTTCTTCCATCACCTGATTGGATGAAAAGGTCATACTGAAATCCCTCACTCCTAACCTTCCCCTCCCAGCTCCCACTGTCATCCCCTGAGGTCCTAGGTCACTTAGTCTTCACCCACCTCTGCTTGGATGAAGAGATGGGATGGTGAGGATAAGAGGAAAAAGAGATTAGAAAGAGAGAGATGGAAAGGGTGAACTGATATATGCCCAATCACATGCATGCACACACTCGTAAATACAGTGGCTATAGGAAATCTCCACTAATCCCCCTTTGGGAAGCGATACTCACTAATGGAGAAGAGCTGAGTAGCAGAAGCAAAGACATCTATGTTACCTGCTTGGGACCCATGATTGAGAGTAATATATATATGCTACAACCACCTTGCAGATATCTTCACAGTAGACTAGTCCAGAAGAGGGACATACACGGTGGAAGAGCGCTGTGGCCATGATGCCCTCTGGTAAGAGTGAACGCCAAGTGCGGGGAGGTGCTCATCTTACATTCTGATCCTATTTGCCTCCACAGCCTTCTTTCTTTCAGCCTCCAGCTAAGTTTCTTCATGCTCATTCTCCAATCTTTGAAGGGTACTTTTGTCCAGACTGTGGGCACCTGTCCAATTTGCATATGAATTCCCGGCCAGTGTTCCTGAGGCCGGTACCATCCAGGATGAGTGGGCGGTAGAAGTGGGCTGTGAATGGTCTGTCTCCCTTTCCCTGCTGGCATGGCGGTGTGAAGAAGGCATCTCTTCCTAAGGCTGGGTGAGACGGGACACCCAACAGGTGTTAATAAACAGGTTGAGGCACGGTGTGGGGACACAGGCTCAGATGGAGGCACGTCCAGTGAAGGAGAAGCCTGAAACCAACCAAATTTCTCCAGGGCGCCAAGTTCAGCCAAACAATTCACATGGGGATCATGCAGAGGGCAATAGGATAAGGTGACAGAAGAACCGGATTCAAGTCCTTATTTACCACTAACGAGCTGGGTGACCTAAAGAAAGTCACTTAACCTCTCTGAATCTCTTCTATTATATCTCTACTTTCCACCCTCTCTGTTTTGCTTATAAGATATTCCAAGTGAAAGCACATCGCAAATTAGCAAATACCACACACCTGTTAGATATTTCGTTCTACTACTTTGGCAGAGTTAGTGATCTCCGGTCTCAAACAGCATTTGAGGTGAAGCCAGGAGACGAAAAGTTCAAATGTCGATCTAGAAATTCAAAGTCTGCAGGCAACAAAGTGAGTGAAAACGTAACTCCAGTGGCACAGGGATCTGCTATAGGGCCTTGCACAGGTCATTTGTCCTCTCAGGGTTTTGTCTTCCTCTACCCAAAGTGGCTCTGAAAGGCCCTTCAGGGCAGAATCCAAGCCAGATAAGAGACCAAGTAAGGCTAGGGAGTGTGGACCTGGGGTCAGCACCACAGACAGCTCCCGCGAAGCTGCGTTCAACGATCGGGTACATCAGAACTCTGAGTTACCGGAGACCTGGATTCAACTTCTGACTCTTGCCCCAAACATCGTGTTGCCTTGAGCAGGTCTCTAGGCTTCTCTGAGTCTCAGTGTCCCCATCTGCACATTTAGACCCATGGGGTCACGACGATGAGCGTTGTCCCAACCGCAAGCGAGGCTCCGCTCCGTGCAGGGTGTGGGGGTGAAAGTCAAGCACTGATAGGAGGGTGGCTCTGATTTTTTAAGGTCCTCATGGGGACAAAAGGTCCTTCCAGTTCCTTCCCCACCAGGGCGAATTCTCCACACTCTCTTTTCCCCTAAACGAACACTCTGGTGTGATGAAAATGTTTAGAGTCAGACAGCATTAAGTGTAGATTCTAACTCTGGTGCCTGCTAGCTTTGTATCCTGGGACAAATAAATTCCTCTCTCTGCACTTCAGTTGTGTTCTCTGTAATGTGGGAATTAAATAATAACTTAAATAAAATAAATAGCTTCACACTATTCATACGAGATTTAAAGGAGAGTATGCATATAAATCCCTCAGTACATGTGTGTCCCATAGTAAGTGCCCAGCCAAAGCCAGTTCCTCAGCCACCCCTCCCTTTCTGAACTGTGGTCTCTCTTGCTTTAGGAAACACCTCCAGCTGGGACATCTCTGGCTGGGTCATTTGACACAGAAAGGTAATGGGCAGGAGACCGGGTGCCATTTAAGTGTATGCTGTTTTTAAAGGGAGATGGGGCAGATGTCCCCTTAAAGCTGAGTCATGATGAAGGTCTCTCTGAAGGGGTCTTGGATTGAGCCCTGGCTGGTTGGACAGTGCAATGCTAAACAATAGAGACCATGGGAGGGAAGCTACCGCCCACAAAGGACAATCCCCCTTCCTCCGGCTCCAGGCAGGTCTTACTCACCATTAGTTGTTAACTGGCAGAAGAGGAGGTACAGAGGTGCCACTTATAAAGTTTTCAAAGATCTAGTTTAGTCCCAACTGTGTAACCAACTTGCCATGTAGCTTTGGCCAACTCCCTTTCCCTTTGTGAACGGCAGTTTCCATCTCTGAAAAATAAGGGGCTTGGAGCCAGTGATCTCTAGGGTTAGAAATCTACCTGCCTTCCCCTTAGGCCTGTGTTGTGGCTGCCATGGAGGCTTCGGACACCATCCGCTCTTCTCTACCCCCAGTCCAGCTGGCAGCCTGTTAGACTATTTGGGCTACAACTTCCAGGCATTCAGGCTGCCCCCAAAGCTCCCTCACAAGTATTGGGAAGATGATGCAGGAGCCGCTGGGGCTGTGCGTCCCAGAGACCAGTATCTTGGAGACTTCCCAGGAAAAAGGATATGTCATTTCATCATAGGCTCCACCAGGACTATGGGAAAGCCACTATTTTGATTTCTAGCCCAATTCCTCAGGGCCCAGGGGAGCAAAGCCATTTCATAAGCAGTTAGTCAAAAAGGGGAATACTGAGGAGGGAGAAATCCACCAGCCTAGCCCAGAGCATAGCTCCTCTACCCAGGCAGCTCCCCGGAAGTTCCACATCCTTGCTCCCTAGGTAGGGACAACATCATCAGCTGCTCATGAGCCCTGAGCACCTTATTTGGGAGTAGGATGGCCTCACAGAGCTGAGTCTGTAAGACACGGTTGTTATTCAGAAGGCCTGAGATACTTTGAGTTATCATTATAAACCTTCTGATCCTTCTAGAGAGTCAGTATGGCTCAGTTGTCAAGAGCACAGAGGTTAGAACCAGGCTGCTATAGCTACACAATCTCAGACAAGCTACTCAGCCTCTTTGTTTCCCTGTTTCCATATCTATAAAGTGGAAATAATATTGTTGGCCTCTTAACAAGTACTCTGCAAAACCCAGTTCTTATTGTTATTCCTGTTGGGTGGTGCACAGTATTATATTGTTGAAAAGGGACCTCTTCAGTCATCTTTATAATACCCTGTGAGAATAGCATGAAGGTCATTATTATCCTCATTATACAAATGAGGAAACTGAGGCTCAAAGAACAGAAACAACAGGCCCAAGACCATGCAATGGGTCAGAGACCGAGCCAGGCCCAGAACCCAGGTCTCTTGAATCCACGTTCTCTGCCTTTGCACAGAATATTTTCAAAGCTCACATCCATATCTTCACTGAGCCCGGCACCTTTCCATAAATTATCCCATCTAATACCCATTACGAACCCCTAGATTAGACGTTATCATCCCTACTTTTCAAATAAAACTGAGTCTGAAAGAGGAGTGCTACCAAACACATTGCCTTTTCTACTATATGGAGCCTCCCTCGTGAATGAGACGGCCCCAGCCCTGCCCTCCCTTGGGCAAGGCCCTTCCCCTCTGGGCTGGACCGGAGCTCCAAGGTCCACACACCTTCATTACCGTCCCACAGAGGGGGTGGGACCTTGACCTTGGAGGTCCAGACTTGGAGCCAGTAACCCCTCAGAAGCCAGGCCCACCCCAGTCCCAGGTCTCTACGGCCAACAGGCAGATTTCCCTGCTCAGAGCTCATTCTAAGCCAGTTCTCCCTCAGAGATTCTTGGCAAGAATATTTCTTTTTTTAATGAAAAAATTGTTTTGACGAAGCATTCTTAAACGTCATGGATGCCAGCCTGACTCTGTAGAAAAGTGTCAGCATGGAATCAATGTAAGTCTTGGTGTTTTAATTATAGCAACACCCCCAGCTCTGTCACCAGTGCCAGCTCTGCCCACCCTGCTTTCATGGTAGGGGGTGGTGAGAAGCCTGTGTGACCCACAGCTGAACCCTAGGGGTCCAGGCCAGTTTTTCATTCATCGGGATGAGTTGGGCCCCAATTGGCCCCAAACTGAATTTCCAAGGTCAAGGTCCCACAAAACATTCACTAAAGTCAAAGATTGGAAGCAACTCAGATATCTCCATATCCAACGCACTCATAGGTGGGAAAACCAAGGAACTCTGAAATAACACTGCATGTGTCATGCCTCTTTTGTCGTATTATATGACCAAGCATGCAGAAAAGGGGCAAGAAGGGGTGCAGCAGTCACTTGGCCCGGGCAAGGTGAATGCGGAAAGACCCGGAGACACAGATTAAGGGGAGAGAGAACAGGAGAAAAGGAGCGTCTCTGTACTAAGCACCTGTTACGTGCCAGGCACTGGGCTCATCACTTTTACAGATTATATCATTTGGGCACCCCCATTTTACAGATGGAGCTCGCTCCTGCTCCTGTTTACAAAGCACTTGCCCCTTGTCCCGGCCATCAGGGTGATGGGGGCTGAGAAGCCCAGCGGCGAGAGGGGAGTGTTTGTACTTACGGAAGCCTAAGTCTAAATTTCATACTCTTAAGAAATTCCTCTGCCTTAGATTTGAAGCACCCTGGCCGGATACCAAAATGCTGGCAGTATCTTGGTGTCAATCAAATTTTGACAGATGCCAGGAGCTGAATCAGTCTCTGTACTTCATTGCTCTGGGATCCCAAGTAGTCACAAAAGGCGGGGCAACGGCAGGTTCCTCCCATTACGCCTGATGTTGGGCAGGGGCTACCGCATGTCTAGCTGAAGCATTCCCCACCAGGCTACGCAGGGCACTTGAGATCCCACATGGGCAAATGGCTGCTACTACGAACTGAACTGTGACACCCACCAAATCCATATGTTGAAGTCCTAACCCCCAGTACCTCAGAATGTGACTGTATTTGGAGACAGGGCCTTTAAAGAGATCATTAAGTAAAAATGAGGCCATTAAGGTGAGCCCTACTCCAATATGACAGGTGTCCTAATAAGAGGAGGAAATTTGGCCACCCAGACACACACAGAGGCAAGGCCGTGCGAGGACACAGCGGGAAGACAGCCATCTGTAAGCCAAGGACAGGGGCCTCGGAAGGAACCAACCCCGACCACACCTTGATCTCGGACTTTCAGCTTCCAAAAAACAAATTTCTGTTGTTCAAGCTGCCCAGTCTGTAGTATTTATGGAGGCAGCCCTAGCAGGCTGATAGAGCTACCATCTCACTTTCTTCTCGCCAACATGCCTGGCTGTCTCCATCCATTTATAGGATGTAGATGTTGGGGGTGAGCATTTTAGTATTTTTAGGGCTAAGGTAGGCAAGACTGATAGCAGAATGGGCCTTTCTTTTTCACCAAGCAGCCCAGCCATTTTGAGATCGTAAGAAACTAAACCGATAAGCCATGTCCACCCCAGTCAGGGGGTAAGCCAGGTTTCTGCAACCCAGCATGCATTTTCCGTAGAAACAATCTTTGCAAAGGCAAATTGGTTCCCAGGCTAGCCCACAAAAGTCTGTTTGGTCGATCACAAAGCTCTGAAACTCTCTCTTTTTCTGCCCTGAAGAATATAGGGTGCAATGCTGCTTCAAAACTAATCTTTAATACCTACAGAAAAATAGTGATGTCCACTATGAAGTGAGTGGGGAGGATTTTCATGCTCAATGGCAGTGGAAAGCAGATCCTGTTAGAGACGGCGAGGAGATGAATGGAGCCCACGGTGGAGATTCTGAAGGGGACTGCTGGGGTTTCTCAAGGGCTCTGAGGCTAGGGACTCTTGTGCTTTATTATATCTACTTTCACTTCAGAATACAGAGTCCCCTTCGTACCTTCATACGACAGCTGAGCTGATCAGCCATGACTGGGCCATTTGTGGGAGAAGAGGGAACATGAGAGAGAACATGTGACTGTGCCTGAAACCGCAGCAGGAGGGGGAGGCGGGGGGTCATCACTGTGAGGGGGGGACTGGTTGGTGGGCCGGGACTCAGTGTGTGAGCTCAGCTTTCCTCTACACCCCAGCCAGGGACAGGGCACGGGGAAGGGCTCCAGAGGCCTATGGTCTGGCTGGAGTCCTGCTTCTACAGTCCACTAGCCGTGTGACCTTGAGGGAGTAACATAACCTCTCTGTGCCTCAGTCGTGGCCTCTGCGAAACAGAAGTACAACAGTACCCAGCTCACTGGGTTGCTGTGAAGAGTCAATATTCACACAAAGTTCTTAGGATACACCTGTTCTCAAGCACTTGACAAGGGTTAGTTGTGACAGTGGTCCTTGGCATCCCATGTCCCAGATTTACGATCGGCCTAGCCCTGCAGGCCAGAAGTGGACAGAGCAGCAGGGGCGGGGAGGAGGTAGGCTGGGCCAGAGGAGAGGGCTCTGTCTGCGCCGGGAAGGGGCACCGGGCGCATGTGCTTCTTGCCCGCCCACTGCCTCTCCTGACCTTGACCTACCTGTGCACACCCAGTTAGCCCTCAGCGCAGTGTCCTCTCCCAAAGGGGGACATGGCCAGGGACAGCCCTCTGCAGCTGCAGTGCTGAAGTAGTTCACAGGGAGCCCGAAGGGGCCGGAGGCCTGGAGGCAGAGAATTGTGAATTCTCTGAGAGGACCTGCTCCAAGGAACCGGAGCTGGTGTTTTCATTCCAATTAATTATCCTTTCAGAGCAGCTCTGGCTGCTGCAAAGAGGAGAGATCCATTTATATTAAAATCAGCGCCAGCCCTTCTCACCAAGACGAGTGCAAACAGGATGGGCTTGGGAAGGGGGAGGAGGATCCGGGGCGGGGAGTCCTGCTGCATAGGCTTCCCGAAGAGGCAGGCGCCCCGACTGTGCAGGGGCCTGCGGGCTCCTCTGAGACGGCTTCTGCCCTGCAGACGCTGATAAATCAAGTGCCACTGACAGAGCCCTTGGCACCAGCTTAATGTGCTTTGCAAAAATGGTTTCTTCATGGAGAAGTTACTTAGAGAGGCTGTGGCTTGTCTCCATTCACTGCCTCATAGAGTCCAGGTCCAGCCTAAGCCTGACTTCCCCCGACCCTCCTGATTTCCCCTTAAAGTCACACTTCATTCCACACACATTTTCTGAGTCTGGCTCCAGCCCAGCCCGGTACTTGAAGGTCAGGGAAGACTTCTGGGAGGAGGAAGAAGTCAAATCTTTGGGCCAGAGAGGACCAGTGAGGAGACCCCTGCAATAGCCCTGGTGGCTCAGGCCACGGTCTTCCCAGGTGGTCAGACACTGGGCCTATGAAGAGCCACAAGATTTCCTGATGCATTTGAATGTGGAATATGGAAGGAAAAGCATAGTTGAGGAGAGCCCAAGTTCTTATCTTGAGCACCTGGAAAAGCAGACTTGCCTTTACCTGAGATGAGGAGAGCGATGGAAGGAACAAGCTTTGATGGGGAGAAGATGACCAGGAATTTGGTTTTGGACATGTCAGGTTTGCGATGCCTGTTAGAGGTCCCTGGAATCCTCACCTCTGAGCTCAGGAACCAAGTCGGCCTCTTCCACCTCTGCTAATTTTGCCAGGCCTTCAGGGTGTTGGTGTCAGGAGTACGAAGGCCCACGCAGCACAGTCAGATTCTCTGACTCCTAGTCTAGAGCTCCCACTTCTTCCCCACCAGGCTTCTCCAAGGAGTCAGGTGTGAGGTCAGAGTTGATGGTCCTTAATGCTCTTTCCCTCTGGAAACCATGACCTATTCTTACTCCTGATCATTCTCCTCAAGTCTGTGCTTATGACTACCCTAGCGGAAAATGTTCTATCCCCTAATTCATACCATTGTGAAAATGGCTGATAAGAAGGGAACAGCCTTATAACCAAAGCAATCCTGAGAAGGAAGAATAAAGCTGGGGGTATTATGCTCCCTGACTTCAAGCTCTACTAGAAAGCCACAGTAATCAAGAAAATTTGGTACTGGCACAAGAACAGACCCATAGATCAATGGAACAGACTAGAGAGCCCAGATATAAACCCAACCATATATGGTCAATTAATATATGATAAAGGAGCCATGGACATACAATGGGGAAATGACAGCCTCTTCAACAACTGGTGTTGGCAAAACTGGACACCTACATGTAAGAGAATGAAACTGGATTATTGTTTAACCCCATACACAAAAGTAAACTCAAAATGGATCAAAGAGCTGAATGTAAGTCATGAAATCATAAAACTCTTAGAAGACAACATAGGCAAAAATCTCCTGAATATAAGCATGAGCAACTTCTTCCTGAAGGCATCTCCTTGAGCAAGGGAAACAAAAGCAAAAATGAACACATGGGATTACATCAAACTAAAAAGCTTCTGTATAGCAACGGACACCATCATCAGAACAAAAAGACATCCTACAGTATGGGAGAATATATTTGTAAATGACATACCCGACAAGGAGTTAACATCCAAAATATATAAAGAACTCAGATGTCTCAACAACCAAAATGCAAACAACCCGATTAAAAAATGGGTGGAGGATATGAACAGACACTTCTCCAAAGAAGAAATTCAGATGGCCAACAGACACTTGAAAAGATGCTCCACATCACTAATTATCAGGGAAATACAAATAAAAGCCACAATGAGATATCACCTCACACCAGTAAGGATGGCCAACATCCAAAAGACTAGGAACAACAAATGCTGGCAAGGATGCAGAGAAAGGGGAACCCTCCTACACTGCTGTTGGGAATGTAAGCTAGTTCAACCATTGTGGAAAGCAATATGGAGGTTCCTCAAAAAACTAAAAATAGAAATATCATTTGACCCAGGAATTCCACTACTAGGAATTTACCCAAAGAATACAAGTTCTCAGATTCAAAAAGACATATGCACCCCTATGTTTATTGCAGCACTATTTACAATAGCCAAGATATGGAAGCAACCTAAGTGTCCGTCAGTAGATGAATGGATAAAGATGTGGTACATATACACAATGGAATACTATTCAGCCATAAGAAAGAAACAAGTCCTACCATTTGCAACAACATGGATGGAGCTGGAGGATATTATGCTCAGTGAAATAACCCAGGTGGAGAAGGACAAGTGCCAAATGAGTTCCCTCATTTGTGGAGTATAACAACGAAGCAAAACTGAAGGAACAAAACAGCAAACTGACTCCCAGACTCCAAGAAGGGACTAGTGGTAACCAAATGGGAGGGGTAAGGGAGGGTCGGTGGGGAGGGAGAGAGAAGGGAATTGAGGGGTATTATGATTGGCACACATGGTGTGGGGGTGGATCACGGGGAAATCAGTGTAGCACAGAGAAGGCAAATAGTGACTCTGTGGCATCTTACTATACTGATGGACAGTGACTGCAATGGGGTGTGGGGGGGACTCGATAATATAGATGAATGTAGTAACCACATTGTTTTTCATGTGAAATCTTCATAAGAGTGTATATCAATAATACCTTAATAAAAATAAATAAATAAATAATTTTCCCCAAGGAAAATCAGATAACTTAAAACTCTTCATAGAATGTAATATAATATTTTAATGAAGTAAAAATCACAAAGCTTGAGTCAAATAATGATATTTGGTAGTTTCACTGAATTTAAGCTATTCTTTCATTCATTCACTCTCTCAATTTATTTAAAATACCTGTGGAGGATCTATTCTGTATGTTTATAGAATATTAGACATTGTAGAAAGTTAGTATTTCCAGGGTGAACTCTCTAATAATTTATAATACTGCAATTCCTTCCCCCAAATATTTGTTACATCCCTAAATAATGTTTTTAGTTAAGAGTAAAGACAAAATATGGAATTTAGCAGCAGCTATTAGAATGGAAGCAACAATAAGAGAGAATCTAGACAAGGAAACTGAGTCCCAGAAAAGTAAAATTATTTATTCAGTATCTCACATCTAGGCCATGGCAAAAAGATGTTGAATACAAGTGTTTTGGAGTTCACCCCATTATACAATACTGCTTCCCAAAGACCTTTTAAATATCTCCTCTGTATATCCACTTTAATTTCCAAACCTACATACACTTTATACATACAGTGTAGGCTGAGATTGATTTTTTTT
>JAQQAC010006904.1:2417914-2460067 GCA_029783875.1 Phataginus tricuspis | reverse complement strand
ATGAACATATTGTAGGATGTCTTTTTGTTCTACTGATGGTGTCCTTTGCTGTACAGAAGCTTTTCAGCTTGATGTAGCCCCACTTGTTCATTTTTGCTTTTGTTTCCCTTGCCCCGGGGGGATATGTTCATGAAGAAGTCACTCATGTTTATGTCCAAGAGATTTTTGCCTATGTTTTTTTTTAAGAGTTTTATGGTTTCATGACTTACATTCAGGTCTTTGATTCATTTTGAGTTTACTTTTGTGTATGGGGTTAGACCGTAGTCCAGTTTCATTCTCTTACATGTCGCTGTCCAGTTTGACCCTAATGCTTTTAGGGACTAAAAATTCTCCCTTTTCAAATACAGAGAGATGTATTATTCCTAAGGAAGTAGTGCTTTAAAAAGTGGAAAAAAAGAAAAGAAGGGAACAGCCTTAAGAGGCCAGTGAGTAATAGGGGACAATCAGTAATAATGATGACACCGAGGATGACGGTAGTAACAATAATAATGCAGTACTTAATCCTTGTGTGTCACTCATTCTGTACCAGGCACTTTACATATGTTTTATATTACTCAATCCTACCCATAACTCTTTGAAGAAAGTGCTATTTTCATCATTTTTTTTTTACAGATGAGGAAACTGAGGCACAAAGATAAGGTTAAACAGCTAGGACATGGCAGAGTCAGGTTTTGCACTCAGGCAGTGTGCTCTAGAACTCACCGTCTGAGCTATCACCACCTGCTGCCTACCTACACCATCCCGTCGGTCCCTACAACAGCCCTGTGAGGGCAGCAGTTTATCCCCACGGCACAGAAAAGAACACGGATCAGAAAGGGGAAGCAATCTGCCTGAGGTCACACAGCTCATGCCTATGGGGCCTAAATAAGGCTGCCAGATAAGATACAGAGTTCCCAGTTAAATATCAATTTCAGAAAACAAAGAATGTTTTTAGCATAAGTATATCCAATTTAATATTTGGTATATACTTATACTTAAAAGGTATTTTTTCTTTATCTTGAAGTTAATTTAGTTAGATTGAACTGGGCATTCTGTATTTTTATTTGCTGAATCTGATAACCCCAGGCCCAGGTGGGGATTTGCCCCAGCTAGGGCCAGCTTTCCCAGTACAAGCCCTGCCTCCCAAACCTTTCCATCTGAGAAGGATGGATTTGCTGAGGTATCCCCTGGCTGCATTCGGCTCACATCCCATCTCCCAACAGCGCACGGAGCCTCCAGTGCTGCAGCCACCACCAGGAAATCCCTGGGATTACACTCCAACTGTCTCTCCTGGAGCCCTCAGGTGAGGTACTGGGCCCACTGAGCCTGCAGCGGTGCGGGCTAAACACCAGGCTTAGGAGCTTCCAGCCCACAGACCCGAGTGAGCACGCCCACACATCACAGGCAGGTGGAGATCAAAGCTCATTTCTCAAGCTGAGGCACTGGCAGAAGCAGTCGCCTTATTTGGACGAAGTCGCACCGTGCATCGGGCATTTGTCATCCACGCACCCACACTCAGACATGCCCTGCACGTGTGCTGGAGCAGAACAGTTCTCCAGTTCCCACCTCAGGGTAAAATGGAGTCAACTTCCTGGCTGCTTTCCTCAAGGTGGTTAAGTCCCAGCCTTTTGGGCAATAAGCAGTTGTTTTATAGAACACCTACTATATACAAGGCATGTGCCAGGCTGCGAGCCATAGAGACAAACCTAATAATTTCTGTTTTAACCAGAAGAATAGTTGGTACCATCTTGTAAGTGGGCGTTTACAACCTGCCTGACAAAGTTGAGAACTTCTTAATCCTTAGCTCAATTATTCTACAGCCCAGGCCGTGACATAAAGAATGTCACCCCCATTACACAGATGAGAAAACTGGTGCACAGAAAGGCTACATGACATACTTAAGGTCACACAGCTAAAGTCGCTGCTCAGGGATTGGAACCAAAGGCCCTGACTCCTGGTTCCAGATCTCTCCCTCCTCCCTTGGCCTAGGTAACAAAAATCTCAGTCTGAGATACAGGTTCAGCAACCCTAGCGATGCTGCCTGGGCTGCAGGAACACCAAGGTCCTTGGATCCAGCTCCCTGCTTCCCCAGGTTCAAGGACAGACAGAATGGGAATGAAGCCCTTGCCTCAGGGGAGGGTCTCTGGTGGGGGAACCTTGATTTCTGTCTTGGGAGGATAGGAGGGTCTGCTGAGGACCACAGACCCCCAGTAAGCGGCCCTGCTCCCTGAACCAGAGGCATCCCAGGGCTGTATAGAGTAAGTGTCCCAGAGACCTGAGTTCTAGTCTGAGATCGGCTGCTGCCTGTCTCTGCAACCCTGGAAAAGTCCCTTCTATTCTCTGATCCTCAGTTTCCCCTCGTGTAACAGATCTTCGACTTGCTCAGTCAGCCTGGGTATTCATGGTTGACCCTTCACAACCGTAGTCAGCCCCCATCCTGACCTCAGGGCCCCATCCCAGGTCTCTCCAGGCCAGACGGGGAAATGGTGTGGTCAAAGGGACAAGAGCAGGGCCCAGCGCTGCCTGACGCTCTCCTCTGAGGCCATTACTGACACTCGGCCACATTTCAGACCTCTTCCTACCCTCAGGATTCCACCCACCTCAGTTACCTACATCCCCGGTGGATTAGCTGGGGGGTGCCAGAGACCCTCAGAGGGGCCGCCAAGCTCCAGTCTCTCAACTCGGGAGGAGTCAGGCCATGTCAGAACCTGGGGTACACATGTTGTGTGGACACCTGAGGGGCTGTGGGCCGGTGTGCCGGGGCATGTGTGTCCGTGAGTGTGTGCACATATAGAGGAGCTGCGCCATGAATGAATCGTGAATAGAATCCATCTCTGCTCCTGGGTGTCCTCTCCTGTTGGCCGGCGCCCTGGGGCTGCCCCTGGAGACACATCTGAGAATCCATTTGGATGGTTCTAGGATCTCTTGAGCTTGTACACACACACCTACAAACACGGCCATGCACACACGGTTTCCCTCACTCCCTCTATTGTTTAAGTAAATGTCTTGTCCTCCATGAATTAGGAGCATCGTGAAGGCAGGGCCCAAACCAGCCCATCCCCAAACTCCCCACCCCAGAGTCTCCCACCCAGCACTTAGCTCAGGAATCTGAGCACTGCCTACTTTTGCTAAATAGTCTTAAATTTTATAAACATGTGTGTGCATGCATATGTACTCATACGCACAGAAGGTGTGGCTATTCACATGTGCGTCTCCCTGCATGTGCTGGAATGTGCCCTGCATTCACAGGTTCGAATGCACAGGCATGCATAGATGTGCACATCACCCTGAGTGACCGGGACACACCTGTGGGCTGTCTGCAGGTATGTGCATGAGTGTAACATAGGGCTCGGAATGGACACTGGTTCATCACATGATCATGTGCATGTACATACCCACTGGTGCACGCAAGTAACCGCTCATTTAGTCACCTCTTTAATTACCACTGCACAGGTGTTTAGCTAGCATCCTCTACCCACCAGGCATTGGTCTAGCACTGGGAACACAGCAGTGAACAAGATGCCTGCCTCCATACAGTGCACATTCTGGTGGAGGCCTGTGCACATGGGGGGGTGTGCACGTGTGGCCCAGACGTGCTGTGCACGTGTGGCCCAGAGGCTGGCACCCTCCCCTCACCTGGTCAGAAAGAAAGAGAGCTCTGGCTCCTCCCTCCACTCGCCTGTGTGAGGAAGGGATGCTAGGTGCCATTGTCCTCACTGTCCCCACCCCAGCCTGGACCTTGTCCTATCTGTGAGCCCATGGGCCAACCAGAATGACTCCTCCATGCCAAGAGGACCGAGGGGCAGGCCTTATAGACAAGCCTGCCTCACGACGGCTTCCTGGGCCCTCAGTGGACATGGGGACAAAGGCAGAGCCAGTGTCCTCTTGTGTGCGCTCCAGGTCACCATGGCACCTGCATGACATCAGGAGGGGCCACTGGCAAAGACGCCACTCATCCAAGCTTGGCCATGAAGGGGAAAGGATAGGGCAGGGGTGGGTGGCCTACTTAGTCACCAGACCCTGCTGACTTAGGATGGACCTGGGTGGCAGCAGAAAGAGAACACAGGAGATAAAAGGCCTGGCCCCTCTGAGCTCAGTGAGGTGGCCGGACTGGGTGACTTTGAAGGTTGCCTTTCAGGATGCCCCCGTGATGACTCACACTACCCCAGGACTTGGGGGAGCAGGTGAGGCCTGACTCCAGGCTCTTATGGACACAAACACTCAGGAGGACAAGAAACTAGGGCAGAGGGGTTACTATAGAGGAAGCAGAAGCTTCATTCCAGGCCCTGGCCCAAAACAGAGGGGCTCACCGTGCTGTTGCTCGTGTCAGTCCCTCTATCTAGTGTGCCCTTTCCACCCATAGCTGCATTTTTAAGGTCTCCTGAAACACTCACACTGGCAGCAGAGAATGCTGAATACAAACTCCCATCATCGGTAAGGTCCTGATTTTGTGTATCTACGTCCAGCCCCAGACTGGCCCCACACCCAGAATGCTGCTCTGACTCAGTTTACTGCTAAGTGTCGGACCCAAGGGGGCAGGGACCATGTCCACCGAGTGCTCACACTGTTTCCAGGGCCCAGAACAAGGGCCTGGCCAATGGGAGGCAAGCAGTAACATTTGTTGAGCAAATATATTAAATGCACTTAACTGCCAACAGCGGGTATTCAGTGTAGGAAAATTTCAGATCATGTTTATTTCTTTCTTTACACTTTTAAGTCATTTCCATGTTTCCTAAAATGAGCATGTGTTGATTTCATAACCAGAAGCTCCCCCTCGTCCCCAAAAAAGCTTCTAAAAACAGAACAAAGCAGAACTTCTCTTGATTCAAGGCCCTGCTCCCCAGACCCCCCCAGTGAGAGCCTGTGCTCCCCTGGGCTTCCTCAGCACCTGGCTCTGTGAGTAGCCAGGGCACCCAGCAAGTTGGGTGGCCGCACCAGCTCCTCCCACCCCAGGCCCAAGCACCTTCAATGCTCTGTGATCTCATGTCCTGTCTCCATTTTGCTTTGTTTTAAATGTTCAAGTCCCCACTCTGCCATTCACTAGCTTTGTGCTCTCCAGGGGGTAACTCAACATCTCAGTGCCTCAACTTACCCACCTTTAACATGGGTATAATGCTAATACCTGAGGGGTGGGTGTGAGAATTAAATGCACATAAATCACTGAGCACCCCTGCATACGCAGAGTAGAACAATCAATAGTTTGATTAAATAAAATGTTTTATTAAGCTCTCCTCACAAGCCAGACTGTATCATCACAGTTAGTCTGAATCACACACTATCAGGTCAGACTCGAGATTATACCCATTTTACTAACGAGGAACCAGAGGCTCAGAGAGTCAAGTCACTTTACCCGAAGTCAGAGGCAGCCTTTGATCCTGGGTCTGGCTGGCTCCTGTCTCAGTGCTCTTAAGTACAAAATCTTGATAGACCGTCTGTGGGGAGAGGTGGAGACATGTTCAGGCTTCAGGACAAGGCTCTGTGCTCTGAACACAGCTGTTGGGCAGGGCTCCAGGGCAGGAGACTGAGAAGAGAACGTCGAGCCTTGTGCAGAACGACCTTTGGATCTCAGCTGCGCCCCAAAGATGGCCGCTGAGAACCCTTTGAATTTCTGCTGCGCCACAGCTTCCCGCCGCGTGTTCTCACTTAGGTCCGCTGTTTACATCAGAAGACAACTGCACATGCGCACAACTCTGTGCATGATTGGAAGTTTGAAAATCACCTTATTAGCATAAGGTGTAACCAACCAGAAGAGACCACACCCTATATATTCCGTGTTCTGCGCTGCAATAAACGAGTTCCTGCTTTGGCTGAGCTGAGAGTCCCGTGTGGTTGCCTACAGGGACGGCGGAGGCTGTAGAACGGGCGGACAGTCGGCTCTTACCTCCCTTGCTTCGCCTTGTCGGCTGTGCCTCTCCCTCCTTTCCTTTCCCTCCCCTGGCTCGGAGGGTCACTGAAAGAGCTAGTAGTCCTGACGGTGAGCAGCACCGGCGGGGGAGAGGCTAGAAACCCCGACAGAGCCTGAGCTCTCTCCCACCCAGCCCTGCGCACTGGTTTAGCAGTGACAGCAGCTGTGGGACAGGAAGGTTTCCTGGGCTGGGCCTCCACAAGAACAGAGGTCAAACCCCAGAACGAGTCATTCCATTCTTCCCTCTATCCGTTATTGAGACCCTACTATATGCCAGACAGCAGTCAGGGACTAGAGATACAGAAGTGAACAAAACAGAAGAAAAGCCCAGCTCTCCTAGAGCTTCCATCACAATCAGGGGAGACAGACAATGACCACATTAACGAGTCAGTATTTCTTTATTTATTGAGTAGGTAAGGCAGAGAAGATGCGCCAAGGAGGGCATTCCACTTCCTATCAGTGGTCAGGAAAGACCTGCAGAGCAGGGGGCATCTGAGCAGACATCTGTAGGAAGTGGTGAGCAAGACCGTGCCTGTCTGGGGAAGAGGGTTCCAGGCAGAGGGGCACCACCTGCTGTCCCTGCGCCCTCATCAGCCTGCCCATCACCCTCCTTCCACCTCCCATTCTCTCAAGAAGATCCCCTGAGCCCCAGCTCTGGGAAAAACCCAGAATGAGGACCTGGGCTCTGGGGCCAGACAGCCCCCACTTCCCCACCAGCTGTGGGACCCCGGGCTTAATCCCCTTATGCCCCCATTCTCTGTTCCGTAAAGCAAGGGAGTTTGGGAAGTGATGGAAAGAAGGAGAGGTGGGGGTGGAAAGGGAATGCGGTGAGGAGGGCCCCAGTGTGGGCAGGCACTTCAGAGACTTTGCAAAGCCTCCAGCCAAAGGTTCTCTTGTTCTCACACAGCCCTGCGAGGTAGGTTGGGCAGAAATACTTACCCATTTGACAGTTGAGGAAGCTGAGGCCCAACCCTCATATACATTCCTGTGAAAGTAGAAATTTCCTCCTGGAGTGAAAGATTTTGCTTTTGAGTCACTCGTTGAGAGTGCAGCTTTCTCAGGGGACATCTAGAAGCGCTTAGGACCCATCCTAGGCTCAGGGTTGCAGGAAGCAGAGGCTGGGAGGCTTTCCTGGCCTATCCATTGTGGGAGGGTCCGCAGTGCCAGGGCAGAGAGGTGAGGATGCAGACCCTGCTAGGAGCCTGGGGGACGCTGTGACAGTCCACGCCAGCAGTACCCAGGGTTGGCTGGACACAGCTGTTGGGCCACAGGGACAAGAGAGGACCCTGGATGCAGCCTATACCTTCCACTCTCATCACAGCAAGGCTACAGCAAGAACAGTGTCTCAGCCTGCTGTCATCTTTCTACCTGACCTACACCCCTGTTGTGAGTTTCCCTAGCTTGCCACACTTCTCCATGCAAATAACTTACCAGTTATTTATCATGTATGTATTTGTGTGGTGATTGGGTTAACACTTGTCTCTCCCATGGCACTGCAAACAGTGTGACTAGACTCTCCAGGTTTACTCTATCAAGTTTCCATCACTAGGCACAAGTGGCAGCTTAATAGATGTTTGTTGAATGAGTCATGGATGGATGCATGGACAGACGACAGTAGCTGGCATCCGCTGGGACCCTCAGCAAGCAGCTGCCGGGAGCAGCAAGGAAAGAGCGAAACAAGCAGCTGCCTGCTTTGAGAGAAAGTGACCCTGAAGGGACTCACAGAAAAAATGTGAGCAGGCAGCAAGAGATCATTAAACGGTGTACATTTGAGAAGAACTTCACAGTTTACAAAGTGCTTTCATTAGCATCATCTCATTTAATCCTCGACATGGGCCTACAAGGTCAGCACTATTATCTCCAATTTACAGATAGAGACATTAAGGATCAGAGAGGTAAAGTGACTTGTCCAAGGCCACACCGCTTATACATCCCAGAGCCAGAATTTAAGTTCAGCTCTATCAGGCTTCACATAATAATTATTTACTGAGCATCTAGTTCATTATCTACTATTATCTAATGTATTATTTCTGATTCTAATAAGATCCCTTTGATGTAAGTATCTATGAGTCCCCTTTCAAACAAGAGAGAGGCCATGTGACTTTCCCAAGGCTACCAGAAAATAAGCAGCCTAGGCCCCGCCCCTCCGGGTCTCCGGCCCTGCCTCACTGCCTCATCAGGCCTCTAAGCAGGGCCTCCCAGGAAGCCTGGGACTCAGGGACCTGCACTGCGGAGACAGAGCCAGGACTAGGAGGCAGTAGGGCTGCAGTCCAGAGGGAAGATTCTGGAGCCAGACGGCATGGGTCCACATCCCAGATCCAGCATGGCCCGCCTCTCTGTCTCCATACCCTGCTCTGTTTAATGAGGGTGATAATGGCACTGACTTCTACAGTTGTTGGAAGGAATAATTAACCTATGT
The DNA here is from genome assembly GCA_029783875.1 of Phataginus tricuspis. NCBI lineage: Eukaryota > Metazoa > Chordata > Mammalia > Pholidota > Manidae > Phataginus > Phataginus tricuspis. The sequence goes on along the minus strand of JAQQAC010006904.1, from coordinate 2,451,764 downwards.
GGAGATTTTAGGACAGAGCCTGGTAAATGCCATATTCATGTTAGCAGGAGTGAGCTCTCTGATGGGTTCGGGCTGGGGAGCTCTGAGATCATCAGTCCTGGGGCTTGGCGGCTGGACAGTGACAAGGTCCTGCATCAGCCCAGGGTTCTAGCCTGCACTGGGCCCTCTGTCTCAGGAGAACTGATTCTCGCCTGTCCTTGGCTGACCAGAGGGGAGGCGCCTGGAGTGGTGTTGGGAGAGGGTTCCTGATGGCCCAGGGCCCAGGCGGGAAGGGGAGGACCAGGGAAGGCAGGCAGAGCAGCGTGGAGCTTCTTTCCTAACAGTGCCCAGTGTTGTCCCCAGGCCAGGAAAGGCTGAGCGCCCCCGACCCCCAGGGAGTACATCACCACCGGTCTAAACCAGTCCCGATAACCTCAGTGACTGTGCTTTATTGGAAGACAGAGGGCATGGGGTGCGATTCTGGCCAGCAGCACAGGAGAGGAATTCTGCCGGAGGACTTCTGGGAAAGGTTTCCTGGCTCTTAAGAAGAAATGAGCGATAGGAAGCAGGCCATTTGCTGCCTCCGATTGTAGCTCCATGGGCTGTGATGCTCAGCGCGATCAGCCACCTCAGGACCGTGAGGGAGTGGCCCGCTGTGAGGATGGCAGAGAAAGAAAAGGGAAAGAGTCATGGCCTTGGGTGATGTTGTTGAGTCACGGAATTAAGCAACCGCCTCTGGAACATTTAATCTCATGCATAACACATTTTCTTTATTGTTTATGCTTATAGTAGTTCGTTCTGCAGCCTGTTGATCGAAGCATTCTAACTAGATCAGCAGCTTAGCCTGACCTGCTCTCACGGGCTTGGGTGGATATGGGTCAGGAATGGGGCTGAGACAGACCGGTACCCTCTCCTCCATATCCGAGGGGCTTCAGGCACCTGTAAGACCACCCCCCACCCTACCCTCCAAGATCCTCAATCCCCAGAATGAGTGCCGGAGGAGTATAGTCTAGAAAAATCAGCCAGAGAGCAGCCACAGACACCCTTTCTGTCCAGTGGCTAGAACGTTCTGATTCTTACCCTTGAATCTTTGGGGACTTGAGGCTCAGAAACCAACCCGCTCCAACCTACCTGGCCAGGCTGGGCTCAAAGTGACCCTGCCCCAGGGCAAGGGGGACAGACAGGCCAGGAGTCGGGTGGGGAGGTGGCAGCTGGACTCTCCACCCTCAGCTGCTGCAGGAGGGGAGACAGACCGAGGGCTGGCCGTGGTCAGAGGGGTGAGCCCGAGGGGCTTCTGGACCCCTTCCTGCTGAGGTGTGAGAATAAGTAGCACACAAGGAGGTCCTCTGTAAAATGCAGTTCACATGCCAAGTGTTCACGGTAACATGACCCCGGTATCCAATACTTGCTGGATGCTTAATGGGTAGTTGTTGGTTCAGTGAATGCATGACTGCGTGAGTGGATGGATAGATGAGTAATGACTAAGGTCATGAATGAAAGAATGAGTGAGCCTTGTTGTCATTACCATTATGGGATAAATTGTAATTACCCCAGAACTTAGCTTAAGCAGCACACGTTTGCTGTCTCCCAGTCTTCATGGCTGGGAGTCCAGGTGCGGCTCAGCCGACTCCGCTCGCTCAGGGTGTCCCACCGGCGCAGTGAAGGTGTGTCAGCTGGGCTGCAGTCTTGCCAAAGCTCAACTGGCCCGGGGAGACCCTGGTCACTCAGAGAAACCCTGGCCCCGCCCAGCTCAGAGGCAAGCCTGGGGCAGACAAAGGGATAAGGTCTTTCCAGGAAACTTTGGGAACTAAGGGCTTGTGCTCAACACCTGCACCATCTCCTCCCTCCTCAGCCCCTCTAAGCCCTGCATTCCTTGAAATACCCACAGTTCCCTCCACCCACCCGCTCCACCCAGAATCCACTGCTGAAGGTCAACAAGCCCATGTGGAGGCTGGCCCTACACCAGGCATCCCGTGGGCACAGGAGTCCCCTGCTTTCCACCCCTCTTCCAGCCAGAGCCAGCTTCATAGGCATATGAGCATGTAGTCACCAGGAGCCATGCTTGGTTTAATGCTCTGCTGTCACTGTCCTAAAACTCTTTAATAATGTTTTACCAAGAGTCTTGCATTTTCACTTTGCACTGGGTGGGTCCTGCAAATTATGTGGCTGGCCTTCTTGCACTCTCACTTCCTGGGGTCCATCCTCACAGCCATCGTTGGAGACTAAGAGACCAGAGGCCATAAGCCCCATTCCTGGATGAGAAAAATCAAGGCCCCAGATGTGAAGACTGAAGAAAGTCCAGGATCATAAACTCCCCTGCAGCCCTTGAGCACACTGCAGGTACCAACCTCAGACCTAAGGCCCGAACCTGGGGGGCCAAGGATGGGCTGCCTGGGGAAGGAAGATGCTCCCAGGGGTCCCTCCCATATTTCCAAAGGGATGAAGGAGAAGCACCCCTGGGTGCTCGTGACCCCCAGCTTGTTCCCCTCAGAGCACCCTCTTTCATCTCTTCACTTTTGTCGTGGGAATTAACCAGAGGCTGAGGGGGTGAAAGGGACCCCAGGGCCCAGGCCTGGGGAATAATGTCTCCCAGACATTTTCTACTTGTGCCTCCTCGGCCTCCCCCCACACCCTCACACTTCTCCCATCGTATCTCTGCAGAGTGAAGTTCCAAACCCTGCTTCCTTCTAACATCTGAGTCTACAGACAGCAGGGAACCTGGGTGCAAAGAGCAAGGGCTGGGAAGAGCCGCGGGCAGGTGTTGCCGTCTTCTCTGGGATTGGGTATGAGAAGACAGTCAGAATCTAGAGTCAGGTGGTGTTGAGTAGGGTTGAATCCTACCTCTGCCACTAGTCAACTGCATGATCTTGAGCATATTTTGTAACCCCACGGGGCCTCAATTTCCACATCTGTAAAACGGGATCGATAAAACCTGGCTCTGGAGTTACTGTGACAAGTACAGGGGATACTGGGGATGAAAGTGCTTTGTAAGCTGCCTTGCAAGTCAGAGGGATGATTCAGAGCCCCTTCTGCCCACGCCATCTGGGCTGTGCCCATCTCACTGTACCCGGGGTACCCAGGGCATGGCCTGTGCACCTTAGCAAGGTGCCTGGTTCTGAGTCTGCCTTCTCCATCAGTCTGACAACGGCTGAAGGCAGGCAGGCTGGATCTTTCCCCTGAGTCCCAGGCCTAGCTCTGAGTTGGCAGCTTGGCACATGGTGAAGAGGCTGCCTTTGAAGCAGGCGACCCAGGCGAACATCCCACCTGGGCTGCTTGTCACCTGTGGGATGATCTTCACAGGCGCTTAACCTCGGTGCCTCAGTTTCCTTGCTTGTATCAGGATGTGCCCAGCACTTGCTCCAGAGAGGAGTGAAGATGAGTGGGATGGATGAGACACGCAAAATGCTGAGCACACTTTCACAGGCGCTGGCACACAGTAGGCACTTCTCAAGGTGCCAAATCCACATTGCTTAGATAGGAAACAAGCATAAGGAGGGATGCCCGCGTGAATCACCTGCTCCCGACTGGTGGACACACACTCTCACTGGTCCTCATAAAAGGGCAGCCCCTTCTTGGGCTTGGCCCCTAGGTGGGCTCTCCAGCCCCTCCTCACCCTGAAGCCCAACTCCCTCCAACAGCCCCTCCGCATCCCAAGGACTCTGCTGTCTCCCAGAACATCTGGAACATTCTGCCAAAACTGCTGCTGGGGGACTCAGCAGCCTCCCTCCCCACTTCCTGGCTGTGGGAAAGAGTGTCCAGAATTCCCTCATGTCCCTGACCCCTCTTCCGAAGCCCCCTCTCCCTCCAGGCCAGCTGGCCCGGCTGCCTCAACCCTCCCCGCCTGCCGCCCTCTCCCTCAGCTTCCCCCCTGTCCTCGGCTCCTTCCCACTCCCTCCCGCACTCTCATTCCCTCACCTCATCTCTCCCCTCAGCAGCTACTCCAACCCTCCTCTCACTTTGCATGTCGGGAAACTCTGGCTTAGGCAAGGATTAATCACAATACCTGCCTCAAAAGACTGATGTGCAGGTCAGTGAGACAGTGGACGTAAAGAGCCCCGGCCCGGCACCTGGCGGGGGCTCAGCTTATCCCTTTTCTCAGCTTCTCCTCCCTCTTTCCTTGCTGCCCTCACGCCCTCCCTCTCTCTCCCTCTGCTGTCTGTCGCCCTCCCCAGTCTCTCCACCCTGCTGAGCCCCAGGAAGCCCTTCTCCCTGATCCCGCCCCACCTCCTGCCTTACAGTTGCCCAAGGTGCTGGGCACACCAAGAGAGTCCGCGGAGGCCCGGACACTTCCAGTGCTGCTCAGGCCTGGTGGAGGGCAGTGGGCAGCAGGCAGGGGCAGCAGACAATGCTGGCGATGGACAGGAGCGGTGGGCATTGAGCTGGAAGTAGTGGGCCCTGGGAGGTGGGCAGTAGGCAGTGGGCAGAGAAGCCTGCAGCAGGGAGCTGGCAGCCAGCCCCCACCAGCCTCCAACCTCCGCAACCTGGGCCCGGGACACTGTCCACACCAGCCTGTCAGTTGCCTATAGGGCCTCCCATACGAATAACAACCCCTTAATTAGGATATTATAGGAAGTGGGGCCAGAGGCGGCTTCTTGCTGGAAATGCCAGCAGTAATTCCAGAGCTGCATAGAGATGGATAGATCCTGTATTATGCCCTGGCCTGCAGCCTCCCCACCACGGAGCACACCTCCAAATGAGATTTCTTTCTCCCTGAAGAAAACAATTTGATTTCACTCTCCTCTCTTTCCTTTTTTTTTTTTTTTAAACCCTGCTCTGATTGTCAGGATTGAAAACACTTACTGGGGCTGGTTTATTGTTTTCAGATTCAACTGTGCCCCAGGAGAAGGGGAGAGGGGCCTCCAGGGGCCTGGCTGGGCTGCCCTAGCTGGCAGGACTCTGCTCTGAGATCACCTACACTCATGATGACAACATTGAAATAGCTAATTTCTTGATCATTTACATATATTAGCTTATTTGATCCTCACACAACCCTATAAGCAGGAACAGTAGTCTCCCCATTATAAAGATAAGGAGACTGAGGCCCAGAGAGATTGATAATGTTCCAAAGGTCATGTAGCTGGTGACTGGGGATGAGAACCAGGGAGACTGGGAGTACTCGTCTAGTGCTCAACACTGTTTGGGCTCCCAGAAGGAGATCAGTGCATTCTGAGACAAGGTGAAGCCATAGGCCTCAATTTCCTTGTCTTTAAAATGGGAATAATACCATCTTGCCTGCTTGTGACACTGGCTACTGTGAGCATTTCCAAGAGAGAGAAAAGCCAAGTGCTCTGCAAAATTCCCAAGCCGGGGGCATGGAGCCTCAACACCCAACACCCCCAGCCAGGATCTGGAGACGGGGCCTTGCCCAGCACACTGGGGAGCTGCCCTTTGTTTAGCCCGCGGGTTTGTAGATGCCGTGAGGACAAGTAAACACAAGTCCCTTTACAGTGTGGCTGAATTCCTGGAAGCTTTACCCTTTGGACGTTTTCTTAATCAGTGGATTTTAAATTATGACCACTGTCACTGCGAGGATGGCAAGGGTGGGAACGGTGGCACACTAAGGGGTCTGTGCTCCTGGGGCGGTTGGAAACCGCCGGCCTCACCCACTCCAGGGCCTTCTGTGCAGAGGTTTTATGGCCCGAGGTGATTTTCCCAACAGCAATGCATAGTAGATGGGCTTGATCCACAGACTCTTGCTTAGTTTAAGCAAGAAATGCACCATCAGTCTGAGCCAATCCGGAGCATTCAGGTGGAGGGCACCAGGGGCAGGGGCCCTGAGAACAACCTTCCATGCCTTTGCTCTCAGGCCCCCTGTCCCTCTGTCCAGAAGGCCCTTTACTGCCTCTCACCTGGTAAGCCTCTATTCATGTAGTTGAGGTACCCATGTCACATCCCCCAGACCTTATTCAGCACAGCTGTGGGAGACACTCTGCGCACACTGCCAGGGTCCCCCCTCCAGGCTCCACGGCGCCCCTCTGCTGTCCTGCCTCAGTGCTCTCTCCAGGGCGCTCAGCCCAAGCACGGGTGCAGTGGGAAGTGTGTCCCCTGGGCAACCTTCAAAGTGGGGCAGGAGCCAGTAGACAAATGCCCAGCCTCCTGCCCTCTGGAGGAAAATTCTGAGGTGTGTTCTACACTGTTCTTCAGGACTGAACCCCAGCTGTCCAAATCAGGACCAGCTCAATGGCTCACCCTCAATTTGATTTCTCTCCTTCCCTATCCCACACCATCCAGCCTCCTGCTTCCTGGGCTCACTAGCCAAAGCAACAACCTCATTCAAGTCCTTGTTTCAGACTCTGCTTTTAGGGAACCCAAACTCAGACAGGACACAACCCAAATGTTCCCTGCTCTGAGGCCACTGGTCATGTGATCGAGGCAGGGCAGCATCAGCTTCCTGTGGCAGTTTCCATACCCAGCTAAACTATGCTAATTATGCCTAAAGTGTGTGTGACAGCACCCGGTACAGTGAGTGTTGGTAAATGTTTGCAATCATTAACATTATTGGCACTTTTTTGTTGTTGTTTTTCTCTCTATAATTTCACAGGCAAGTCAGGAGTGAGGGGTTCTGGGGAGACATAATAAAAGTCAGATTTTCAAGTGCTCCAGGCAGGGGGAACATGTGCAAAGGCCCTGAGGCAGGAATGAACTGGAGGGCTTGAAGACGTGGGAGGAGGCCAGCAGAGCTGGAGGGCAGTAAGCGGGAGAAGGCACGAGCTGGCTCAGGCAGGGCTCTTAGGAGGGTAGATTTTATTTTAAATGTACAAAAATAGCCATCACAGATTTTAAGCAGAGAAGTAACACGGACTAGTTTGTCTTGAAAAATAACTCAGCTGTTGTATGGGGATTACACAGTAGGAGGGAAAAGGTGAAGTGATGGGATCTTCAAGGAGACTGAGAGAACTGGACATGTTCAGGACAGACTGAGGAGGGGAAATTACTAGGGCTTCATGATAGACTGAACACGGGAGTTAAGGGATGAAGGAATCCTGAGCAAGAGCCAGGTTAGAGCCTAGGTAGCTGGGTGACCAGGGCTTTTATGCACAAGGCTAGAGAAAGAGAGGTGAGGGGGTGTAGCACGGGTCCAGAGCACAGATCAGGCTGCTGTTAGTCTGCAGTGACAGCATATGGAGGCGGGTGTAAGGGTCTGGAGCTCCTGAGAGCAGGGCACGCAGGCAGACAGCCAATGTAGTGGCAGAGCCCTATTCTTGGTATAATGTGCTGCTATCATATCACCACCTTGAAATTTGTATCATTTTTGTTCACAAGGGCCTTAGGTTTTCATTTTGGGTTAGGGTCCACAAATGATGTAGTCGATCCAGTGGGGGACAGAAAGGTCAGAACTGATGATACCAACATAGGTGTCACCAGCATAAAAAAAAAGGAAATCTACAACCACCCGTGCTTTACGGATGAGAAGACTGAGGCTGGGTAAGGTGAGGTGTCTTTTCCTAAGGTTGCAAGCTTGGAACTGGCAACTCCAGGCCCAGAACCAGGCCGCCTATTCCACCCTCTCCACATCCCAGCAGCCATCAGTGTGATAGGAAGTCCTGGGCTTTTTCAGAGGCACTTGCAAGAGGAGCAGGTGAGGCCCAGAGTCCCTGGACACGCAGCCCAGGTCCCCAGCCTGCCCTGGCCCTGTGGCTGCCCCAGAGGGCCACTCCCACGATGTCCAGCCCCAAGCCTTTGGAGGAGGGGAAGAGGCAGGGGCACCCTGCCTGCCACAAATAAGCCTGCGGGGAACGTGAACTTGATGTCAGGCGTATGGTCAGCAGCAAAGGAGAGAGAAATACGACCTGATAGTAGAAGAAGGAGGCCAGTGGCGGCCCCCATGTCTCCTTGGGCACCAGCGCTGACCACACACCCTATGTGAGCAACACACCCATGGGGCAGGGAGGAGAGGGGAGGCGTGGGGCCAGGCTGGGGCTACAGCTTTACTAACCCCACCCAGACCCACCGAGACCGCCATCCCGCAGTGTTTTCCTCCCAGGAGGAGCAGATCAGCAGTCAGCGACCCAGCTTCTTGCTCAGCACCCTCTGACCCGTGCTGGTCGTGCACCCACCGGCCCCACGGCCCTTGGTCTTCCTCACTTCCACTTCAGAGCCTTGAGCTCCACTGAACTGAGCCTCTCGCTGCCTCCTGCACACACCCGCCTACCCACCCCTCCGGGTACCAGCTCCAGCTGTCCCTCCGCCTGGTGTCCCCCCTCATCAGCTCCTTCAAAGGTTCCTCTGTCAAAGGCGACACCTTCCAAAACAGATCGTCTGAAGGGAGTCGGGGGAGGACGTACCAACCTGGAGATCCTGGCTTCTCAACCCCTGACCTGCCAGGAGGCCCTGGGCCAGCACTGCTCCTCACAGGGCCTCGGCTTCCTCATCCGTGGACGGGAGTCTGTGAGGCTCATATCTAAGGCCCTCCTCAGATTCAGTTTCTCGGGGCAGCCTCCCTCCCCAGGCCTTGTCTCAGAGACTATAAAAAAGACCCGTGGAGGGCTGAAAATGGAGATTTGTTCCCTTCTGTAGAGGGACGTTAACCCAGTCTGAGGCAGACAGGTGGTCCTGAGAGAGGGGGAAGCCCGGCTTCCAGCCCCAGCTCTGCCTTTGACTTGCGTGACTTGAGGCAAATCTCACCCTTTCTGGGTCTCAGGATTCCAGCTGTTACGTGAAGCATCTCTGGTCCCTTCCTGCTCTAAAATTCTAAGACCCTGGACTTCTGGTTGCAACCCATGCTTAGCTGGTGTCAGTGGCGGGAGGCTGGGGAGGGATGTGGAAATCCAGAGGAAGAGCCCAGAATCTCTTCCTCAAGTCCCCTCCAGACCTCCACTCACTCCATCCCAAGGGCGACATCAGTTCGCTCCGAACCAGGGCTGCTGGTCTGGGGAGCAGCAACCTCGTCACAGGCCTCCAGGGCGGCCGATCCCGGGAGCCGAACAGTATAGACTCATTATCATTGTGGCTATGAAGCAGCAGTGACAGGGCTCTGACACCCCCCTCCCCGCACTGCACCTTGACACCAGGATTTATCGCTTTCATTTTAATAGGTTAATTACTTAGACAGGTAGGTGTTCCAGAGGCTTCCTTCTCAGCGCAAGGCAATCACAGGGTGACCAGGCTTCCCCCGGGCAACTTCACAGTGAGCGCGGGGGAAGGTGGGGCCAGGCTGGCTTTAATTATGCAGGGCGTGCACTACTATCTCAGGGATGCGCCCCTCAGAACAGAGTGCTTTGTTAGGGCTGTGAAAATACAGATCGTCTTTGGGCAGCTTGACTGGATTGAGAGCAGACAAACCGCACTCTACCCCTCCTGCCCCTTAGCATTTTCTACCTTGTTATTTATGAATGGGGTGAATTTCCTCTGATGGACAGGGCCTCCCACAGGGCGGGGCTGTGCCCATGCTGGAGCCCACTCCCATTCGTTCACTCAACCAGTATTTACTGAGCACCTGGTATATGGCAGGCACAGTGCAAAACACTGAGGAAATAGCAAACAAAACAGATAAAAATCCCTGAGCTCCAGGAGCTCACATTCCAGCAAGGGGACAGATGATGAACAAAATTAATACATAGCTTGTTGCGTTCGCTTTGTATTGCTGCATAACAAATTACCGCAGACTTAATGGCTTCAGACAACACGCACGAATTATCTCACAGCGTCCGTGGGCTGGGCGTCCAGGCACAGGTTAGCTGGCTGCTCTCCTCAGAGTCTCACGCGGCTGAAATCAAGGGGGTGGCCAAGCTGTGTTCCCTTCTGGAATTGTGTGCCCTTTCAAGTTCGTACGGCTGCTGGAGGAATAGAGTTCCTCACTGACTGCCAGCGAGGGTTACTCTTAGCTCTTAGAGGTCACTCCTAGGTCCTAGTTATGTGGCCCTCCATCTTCAAAGCCAGAAATGGAGAACTTCTCGCAGGTCGGAAATCCCCTCAAGTTTGAATCTGTCTCTCGGGGGAAAGCCCAGTCCCTTTGAGGGGCTCATCTGATCAGATTAGGCCCCTGGAGGATAATTTCCCTTTTTTAAAGTCAATTAATGATTTGGGACCTTAATTCCATCTACAAAATCCCTTCACAGCAGTATCTAGATTTCCCGTTGAATTGAGTAACTGCAAGTTGCGTGGACACCAGGGGCTGGACTTTGTGGGGGTCTTGAGCTCTGCCCACCACAGTACGTTAGAGATACAAGGTGAAACGAAGAGAAATGGAGCAGAAACGGGGGGCACAGAGTGATGGGGGACGTAACTTTCAACAGATGGTTAGGGAAAGCCCCACTGAGAAGCCGCATTCAGCAAAGCCTTAGCAAAGGTGAGGGAGTTGACCACACGGCTCTCCAGGGAGTGGGCACCAGCGAACAGCAGGTGCAAAGACCCTGAGGCAGCATGTTGGAGGAGAGCAAGGACCAGCGAGAGTCACAGGGGAAGAGGTCAGACCGTGTAGGACCTTGTAGGCCATGGGGAGGACATGGGCTTTCCACCGAATGAAATGGGGCCTCAGCCCCTGATGTGTTCTGAAGGTAGAGGTGGCAGGCATTCCGGGCAGAGGGGGGTGTGCTGTAGTAGGAAGAGAAGAGTCAAGCACGGCTCTGCCCCAAGGCTCCAGTACCCAGGGCGCAGAACCCAGCCCGCAGCACCTCTCCAGACAGCTGCATGAAAGCAAGAGTACCTTCTAGACTGTCTTTTCCCGTTAGAAGACAGATGACCTGGAAGCAGGGGTGGGGAGGAGGGATTGATCCAAACTTTCAACAATGCCCTACTGTCCTAATTAAATTCTTGCACTCACAGGCACCAAAGTCATCACAGACCCGTCAGCAGGAGCCTGCCTGAGGACGGGAGGTCCAGCCTTTAGGCTCTTTCTAACTCCTGCCTGGCATCCCCCAGTCCACTCACACTGCTGCACGAATGGCTGCCCCAAAACACAAGTTATAATATGTCCCTCTCATCTTCAAAAGCAGCTTCCATAGATCATTACTTCTGCATGATATGGCCACTTGGCCTCAATTCTAAGACATCATCAATTTTAAGAAACCATACTGATTAAATAACCAGGAACTTTAAAGAAACCCTGTGTTATATGTGCATATCAACTATAAAACACTCCCATATCTCAACAATATATAAATATCCATCTTACAATTCTAACCATTGTGAGGGGGAAAAAGGGTTTTGTAGGCAACACATAGGTAACTTAAGATTCTGCCATGCAGACCTTGTCAGAGCCTTGGAATGCTCACATGCATTCTCAGAGGGTGCCTCTCTCAGAGGGTCTTAGAGAATCCATCTGTTTTCAAGCTTATTTAACCTCTGACTCACTGGGCTTTTCCCTTGGCAGAATATCTTACGGGACTGGTGTTCCACAGAAAACACTTTGCAAAACACTTATACGCTGAATATCAAATGTCTCATCTAGGTACTGGGGGGCCTTGTGGTCTGGCCCTAGCCCGCCTTTCCTAATCCAGCCTCTACTCCAGTGTTCGTGTGCTTCCGCAACTACACACTGCCTGTTCAGGCTCTGAACTTCTGCTCCTGCTATGATTTCAGTCAGGATCACCCCATCCAACCCAGTCCTCACCTTGTCTTCACTTTGTCAGTCAAATAATACATATTGAGCATCTGGAATGTACCAGGAACTCTTGCAGGGATCAGTGATAACATGTGGAACAAGACAGGCATGGCTCCAAGGCTCACAGAGTGCACAAACATTGACATGCACACCTAACTGCAAAGTGGATTGGGGGTTGGGAGGAATAAAAGCAGGTCACTATGTGAAAGGGATTAATTGCATTTAGAGCAGGCCTCTTTGAGCAGAGATCTGGTAAATGAATAGGAACCCATCAGGTGGAGAGTTAGGACGGAGAGTTCCAGGCAGAGGTTATGGCATATGGGAAGACTCTGAACTGGAAAAGAGCTAGCATATTTGAAAAACTAAGAATTTAGCATAGCTGGATTAATGTGAATGAGACTGAGAAAGAAGCTGGGTCTAGATCATGCTGGGCCTCATGGGCAATGTTAAGGATTTGGGGAGTGTATCCTTGGGGCAATGGGCGGTCACTAAAGGGTTTTACAGTCTATGTTAAATGAAAAACTTTGGGGGAGGGGCAGATGCAGGAGAAAGTATGGGGAGATTCTAAAAAGCTACATCATTCTTTGATTGCAAATGCCATAAAACCCAACTCAAAGTGGTTCAGGTGAAAACAGAATTTATTAACAAGTATAGCTGAAAATCTAAGGATAGGGAAGGGATTCAGGCATGGCTTGATCAAAGTTCGAACAATGTTGCTCTGACTCAGGTTCTTTCTCTCCATCTCTTGTCTCCCCTTTCTTTTGGTGGCTTCATTTTTTCCCCAGTCTCATGCTGCATGGGGACAAGATAGCTGGCATAGCTCCAGCCCTACATCTGTTCTTATCTAGGCACAGTCAGGAAGGAATTGAGTCTACTTCCCCAATAACACAATCAACTTTTGGAATTGAGTCTCATTGGCTCTGATTGGTCTGACTTTGGTCTCGTGCCCCATCCCTGAACCAATCATTACGGCCAGAGAAGTGGAAGGAGCCATGACCAGGCCTGGGTCACATGCTCTAGCCCTGGAGCCAAGGAGGGAGCCAGTTTCCTTGGAACTACACACTTTGAAGGGGGCAGGTACATCCCCAGACGAAAAATGGGGTCAGATATGGAAAATACAGTGAGAAGAGGCTGGATGGCCCTACATAGCAAATATCTACTGGAGAAGATACTTCAATGTCCAAGCAAGAGCTGACAGTGACTTGGGTCAGAGCAGTGACAGGGGAAGTGGAGAGAAGGGGACAGATTTGACATATATTTTGATGGCAGGACTTGGTGACCGGCAGGATATTGCTGACGAGTCTCTCAGATTTCTAGCTTAAACACCTCAGGTGGCCGAGACACTGAGTTAAGATGAGGAAGATGGAAAGGTGAAGCAAGTTTGCAGTCTCAGAGTGAGATCAGTCATCGCTGCCCATCCTTCAGGACCTTGCGCCTACGTCATATCCTCTGTGACACCCTCCCAGATGCTCCCCTGGCAGAATTCACTCCTCTGTCCTCAACACCACCACCCCTTGTGACCTTTCTCACAGTCTGCTTGTGTCCAACATTATTATTCATTGTCTCACAGCTTGTGTTCCCCTCCAGGTTGTTAACTCTGTGGGGACAAGGATGGTGCCTTATCCATCTCGATCTTCCCAGTAGGTCTGGCACATAGTAGATGGTCAGTAAACAGGGACTGAATGAAATCAAATAAACCCTCAAAGAGGAGGGGCCCCTCCAGCACTCCCTGAGGTCCCAAAGCTGGAAGAATTTCTCAGAAATACTCCCAAACACCTGTACGTCCCAACAGGTTAACCAGGTATCTGGTTTTTCTCTGTCAGAAAGGGAAGCAGCACTTTCCCAGACAGCCCCGTGTTGATATATAAAGACGTATCTGGCTCTTCTACAATCCTGCTTTACTAGCTTCTCTGCTTTATCAGGCTGTGCAGTTGTTTAAAGGAAGACACCAGAGCCTGCAATAAAATCTGTATTGTATTTCCAAACTATAAAACAGTGATAGAATTTGTTGGGTCTCCTAATGTCTCCAAGAGTAGAAATCACTCTAACCTTCCAGTAAAATGCCAACACCCTAATTAAAGTCTCCAAGACGGAGGTGTCCAAGCCCAGCCTCCCTCCCTGGAGCAGCATCTTTCCCTAGTGAGGGCTGGGAGGCAGGAGAGATGCCACGTTAAGCCACAGAGCCTGAGGACCCTGGATAGAAGATTCTGAGAGGACCCCCCCCCAGGTCCAGCTTGACCTCTGTGTGGACCCGGCAGGGCTGCTCTGAGGGCCCTTCCGGTCTTCCTGTCTCCTGGCCCCACTCGGTCAGGTGGGTCTAATCTAAGGCTAATTCTAGGTTTTTGTTTTTTGGGGTTTTTTCCACAACTACTCCTGTCCTAGAGTTTAAAAGAAGGGGCTGGGTATTATGCTCAGTGAAATAAGCCAGGGCGAAAAAGACAAGTATCAAATGATTTCACTCATATGTGAAATATAAGAGCAAAGAAAAAACTGAAGGGACAAAACAGCAGCAGACTCACAGAACCCAAGAACAGACTAATAGTTACCAAAGGGAAAGGGACTGGGGAAGATGGGTGGGAAGGGAGGGACAAGGGGGAAAAAGGGCCATTACGATTAGCAGATGTCATGTTGGGGGGGCACAGGGAGGGCTGTACAACTCAGAGAAGACAAGTAGTGACTCTACAGCATCTCACTACGCTGATGGACAGTGACTGTAATGGGGTTGGTGGGGGGGACCTGATGAAGGGGTAGTTTAATCACCATAATATTGCACATGTAATTGTAGATTAATGATACCAAAATAAGTTATAAAAAAAAAGAAGGGGCTGTGTGGGGTACAGTGGGGAATTTCATAAGGCATCCAGCCCAGGGTAGAAGGGATCTGGCCTTTCCCCATCAAAGGATAGCAAACATTAGAAGGAGCTTCCAGTGAGATTTTTCACAAACCAAAATGTCAGAGTGAAAATAGCAGTGTTGCCACTTCAGCGCCCGGCTCTTCTTTGTGGAGGGTGTGCTCATGCCTGGGAGAGATGGAGGCCGGGTTCTCAAAGCGGTGGGGCTCCCTTCAGGGTGGCAAGTGAAAGAGGGTGGATAGGGCTGGGCTGGGCAGGAAGAAGGGCGGCATTGTGGCAAGAGCTCCTGGCGAGACGACGGTCAGCTCAACTCAAGAGAGGTCCCAGGAGGCGATCCACAGGGCTCCGCTCTCCACCCTTTCCAGGCTAGATTTGAATGACCCAGTGGCCAACTGCAATGAGATATGACTGAGGGAAGAGGAGCTGGAGTGGGCAGAAAACGTGGATCAGGAAGAAGGAACATAAAATATCCCAGGGTTTTTATTCAACGTGAAGTATAAACTGAGTTAGCAGGACTGAACAGCTACTACAAAGCCTATATGCCCTTAGGATGCATTAACAGAAGTATGAGGTTCAAAAGAGGGGAGGGGATTGTCTACTTCTGCTCCCATCAGAAAAAACCTGGCAGAGTGTGTCCAGGTATGACCTCTGACACTTTCTCTGTCACAAAAGGGAGACTGGTCTACCCATAACCTTCCAGTCAAAGACGGGCACATGAAATGCACAAACACTGCTACAAATCCTGAAGAATTTCAAATAGTCTGTTCTCCAATGTAACCCCCTAAGCACAGCTGCTCTTCCCACCGCTCCTCTTCTTCTTGGAGGCTCTCCAGCTCTTTGTCAGCTATCGAAGCCCTCCCGGTTCCACCGCTGGCTGGGGCGTTGGAGGTGGGCGGGAGAAACCCTGAGTCCTGGGGGGGTGGAGCGGGGTGAGGAGAAACAGAAGAGGGGAAGAGTTCCTCCATGTGACCTGGCTTCAGAAAATATCACCTATCTAAAGCCAGTGGATCTTTTTTACTGCCAAAGTCAACTTCCCGCTAGACTATCCTGGCTGTCATCTTGCTGAAGAAGCATTTGCCTCCCTTTTCTGCCTTGAACTCCGTGTTGTTATAGCTTCAGGATGTACCAGCCAGAAAGGGGAGGGAGGTCAGGAAGAAGACCCAACCCACCCGAGGCTGCGCAATCCAGATGAAAGAGACAGGCAGGCAGGTGGCACAAACCCTGTCCGGTGGGGCTGCGAAGGGCCTGAGGCTGCGCTGTGCAGAGACCAGCCGAGGACAGGAGAGCAAGGGCCGTGCCGACCGCCTGCAGGCAGCTGCGGGTCCGTCGGGGTAACCTGATAGGTGGACTCGGGAGAGGAGACCCGCCGCGGTGGGAGAGTCAAAAGGACATTACGAATCAACAGAAGGAAGAATTTTTAACCATCCAAGCTGTTGCAAGAAGGGGTTACCCAGGAAATAATCCCTTTCATGGGGGCAGTCAAGACACAAAATAGATGACTTTAATGGGGTCAAAAGTGGGAAATAAGGGCTGGACTTGACTTTATCTCATTCCAAACAGAATCTAAAACCTCTTCGGGAATCCAGTAGCTCACAGGGACCTCAGACAAGTCCCCCTGCCCATCTAGGCCTTTTCCCAAGAAACACAACGAAGCGGCCACGTCCCCCTGAGAGAGTGTGTGGCGCTGGGGCCCCAGGCACCTACCCTCCAGGCCCAGCACTGAGCCCCGTGATGGGACCAGCAGTGCCTGCGTGTCCGCGTCCTTCCTACAGCTCTGCTCACTACCCCGCCTCCCAGTCGCATGGGGCCACGTCTGATTTCTCTTCCAGATCCCTAAGTTTCTCCAGGACGGGTAGGTTCCATGCTGCGCTCAGCTCAGTTTCCCTCCAGTAGGTGGCAGGCGGACAGGTAGATGGACTGATGGACAAGCAGAAACGAGCGGCCCCCCAGGGGCAGGCACTGCGCCCTCGGATAGATCCCTGGGGCCCAGAAGACGGCTCCGCCCACGGAGAACCAAGTGCCGGTGGCTGGACCGCAGCGTCTTTGGGCAGAGGGTGAGATTTTGGAGCAGAAGGGAAAGAGAGGTTCGAAAGTCACACCACCTGGAGAGGGCCCTCCTCAGCCTCTGCCCGCTTCCCAGGGACCCCAGAGACAGCCTCCCCAGGCTCCTCCCCTCTCCCCCCAGCCCTGCTCAGCGCCTTCTCAGGCCCCTGTGCCACTTCACCTCACGGCAAGGCCCCTCTGCCCCGACACCATTTACAAGACCTCTACAGATGAGGGGGGAGGGGGCCTGTCCACTGTCACACTCTGCAGCCCTGCCCATGGGAGGACCGGAACCCTGGGCTGCCAGGGCCCACCCCGGCTCTCTCCACTGCCCATCACCATTCCTCTAGGTCCTCCAGGCTCTGCCACTTGGTATCACCAACAATGTGTTGATTTGGAGGCGAGGGTGTACGAGACAGACATGGAGAGCTAAACCCTCCCCTCTCTCCTGACCTCCACCGAAGTCCCCTTCACCCGCCCCTTTCCCTCCTGGCTTGCTTTGGGATTTCTATCTGGAGCCCCACAGGGAGAGGTTGGCTGTGACTTTGCTGTTTCAATTCTCCCCTGCCCTGTGTCCACAGCACGCCTTTCCCAAGCAAAGCCACTAAATCACTTTTATAGGATTCGAGGTTCTTTCTACCCTGTAAGTTTCCTGCCAATACAAAATGTCTTCCAGGATCTGGAGAAGACAGGTTGGCTTGAATGGATGTTCATTAGAGGAAGATTAATGGGGCCGCTGATCCCATTAATGTGTTATTGACCCTTTCCTAATATAACCCACAAAGAGCTCAACCTCTGGCTCAAGGCAGAGTTTACTCAGAGCTCAGGCCCCACTTGTGGGGAGAATAAGTTCCTCTGACTCGGTCCCACCCATAACGCCTGGGGGCTAACGAAGGAGCCCCTCTCCCATTTACCAGGTTGGAACCCTTCCCTCTGGTCCCACAAGCCAACAGCACAACAGCTAACACTGACTGAGAGCTTCTATGTGCCAGGCACTCTGCCAGGGGCTGTACAGACACAATTTCATTCAATCTCGTTAGTCCCGTTTTACAGAGAAGAAAACCGAGGCTTAAAGAGGTTCAATAACCTTACAAAATCATACAGGAAGTTGTAAATCCAGTAGTCAAACCAAATACTACTAACAAGAGCAGATCCTGACACTGTACCTACTAAATATCTAGCACTTTGCTAGATCAGAGGTGACCAATAGAAATAAAATGCAAGCCACATATGTGATCTGTAAACCTCTAGTAGTCACATTAAGTAAAAAGAAACTGGTAAATCAAATTTAATAGTATATTAAATATAAGCTAATATACCCAAAATATTATCATTTCAGACTGTAAGCAATATAAAAAGTTATCAGAAGGACACTTTATCATTTTTTTGTACTAAGCCTTATTTTCCTCTTACAACATGTCTCAGTTTGGATCAGCCACATTTCAAGTCCTCAGTAGCGCATGGAAACTCTGGGAGGGTGGTTGGTCATCCCCATTATACTGCAAGGACCTCGAGGCTTAGAGAGGTTAAGTACTTACCCAAAGTCACACCGCCAGTCAGTGGTAGCGCTGGGAGTAGAGCCCTGGGCTGGGAGATTCTAACTCCAGGCCCTGCCCCTTAGGAACAAAGCAGCCCCCAGGACTGATCTGAGAGCCTTTCCTTCCAGAGACCAACCGTCCCCCGCTCCTCAGGGTATCATTCTAGCTTCTCACTGGGAGGGTGGTACTTCGTGTACCTTCCAGCACCTTCTGTAGTGCCTGTGCTTGTCTCCATTGCCTCCCGTCACTGTCCTGGTTCCCCACCCATGGCGGCCACTGTCTGCGTGGCCCTGCCTCCCCTCCCTGGCTTTCCCTTTGCCATCCGAAATTCTTTACTTTATCCACTGCCTGAATTCCCACTGTCAACCCTTGGATTAAGAATTCCCTTTTCTTAAATGAAACAAAACAAATGTTCCTGAAAGAAAATATCACACGCTTCTCTGTGAGAGTCCCTTTGTCCACTCTCTGTCCCTTCCAGAGGCCTCCTTGCAGGAAACGGCAGTTTAATATAGAAGGAAATAAAGAATTGACTACAATCAGAGCTGAGTGGGCCCACAGAGATCATCCGGTCCAGCCCCTTCATTTCGCATTTGGGGAAACAGAGAAACAGAGCAGCAGGGGACCCGAGGTGACACAGCGGGCAGAGGACTCACACCGGGCCGAGGCTCCCGCAGCACTCCTCACACTAGCCCTGCTCGCTCCTAGGACTGCGGAGGTAGCTTGACTGGGAAAAAGGATCCCTTCACCAGACCCTCTGACCCTCCCTCTAACTAACGAAGGCCCCATGGCTCAAAGGTCTAGCAAGGAATGTGCCCTCACGCTTGGAGTCCCCAAGGGCAGACGAGATAAAGCCCAGGAATGTGGCTGAGGCTACAGCCGCCCCACAGCAAAGCCGCAGCCTTTACCTCCCAACAGCCCCAGGAGGCGGGGTGACCACCATGTAGAGAAGAGGCAGCTGAGGCTCAGGCCACTTAGCTGGGCTGTCCCTCACCCCAAAGCCTGGATTCCTGCTACTGCCCCAGGTTAAGGACTAAGGACTCCCAGTCTAGTGCTCCTCTTACAACCCCATGCTGCTTCAATAAGGCTGACTTCCCACCACGCCAGCATAAGCTCTTTATTGATACCAGCTGCTGCCTCGGCCCCCAGTGAGCGGAGCCAGGCAGCACAGCCAGCCCGCTCCACGTAGTCTGTGTCGATTAGGAATGAGTGGGAACCATCAGTGCATTTACTTCCCAACCTAGAAACAGGCTCTGGGAAGCCAAGCTTCAACCGGCAGCTCGTCTCCACAAAGCTGCCCCAGCCACCCCTTTCTCACCACTGAGACCCCCAAGGCTGACAGGCGCCATCTGCCACCGGCACCCAGAGCCCCTCCTGGGCATCCAGGAGATCAGTGGCAGTTAGACATGCCCCCTGCTCTTGAGAGGCTCCCAGGAACAGACCTGGAAATGGGGCCCTGAGGGAGCTGCCAAAGCCCTTGTTGCCAGACTCAGTTTCCCCATCTGTAGAAAGGGGATAAAAATGTTCAACACGTCATAGGGTTGTTGTGAATGGTCATTTCTTAATTTATTCCACAAACGGGAATCATTTGGTCTCCTACTCAGGGCCAGTCACGACGCTGAACACTGAGGACACAAGATCAAGGCCTGCCCTCGTGGGGCCTTCGCTCTGGGGCAGAAACAGACAACAGACAGGAAAGCCACAAATAAAAAATACTATTTCAGATACTGTAAAATAAAACAGTATAACGAGACAGAGAGGGACTGGAGAGGGTGGTCAGTAAATGTCAGTCCTAATTGTTTTTGTTAGTATTATATTATTTGTTCATCTGGTTCTTGAAAGCCGAGTGGGAGTTTGTTACCAGCTGTGGATAAAATGAGAGTTCCTGGGGTCAGGATTCTCACCTGGCCCTGGTTGATTAGCTCACTGCACAGTGGTGGGCAATACGTGGATGTTGACTCTATATAAAGAGCTCTGCCCAGTGCTCTGGGTGTGACACGGTGGCATGGCTGCAAGGCTGCAGGAGAGGCCGGAGTGGTGGCAGTGCTGAGGACGGAGGCCCAGAGGACAGCTGTGTGGGATGACTGTGCAGAGGGGCCCAGAGGACGACTGTGCAGACAGAGGAGCCCAGAGGCAGAGACCGGCTTGCTGCATGCAGACTCGCTCTGAGTGAATGGGATTTTAATGACCGACCTGCCACCTGGAAATAAAGTTGGGTAATAAACCCTTTCACCCCAAGAACGTTTTGCTGTCAATTTCTTTGGTCACATTGAATCCATAGCAAACTTGCCCAGGGCTGAAACCCATTGGCAGGACACCAGCTGAGCACAAGGGAAGAGAATTCCAGGTAGAGGAAATGGCTTGTACAAAGGCAGGAAGGGCTCAGTGAGTTCCTGCAGCTGGATTCAGGATGAGTCCCCCTGGTTCAGAGGGGCTGGGGTGGGCATAATATACACAGGGGCCCCAGCAAGGCTGGAGAGGGGCTGATTCTGGCTTTGAAGGGCTCTAGAGGCAGTGCTCAGGAACCAGAACCTTATCCTAAGGGCATCAGGAAGACATTAGAGGAACCTCAATAAACCAGCACAGTGGGCCGGGGGCAGGAGAGAGACTGCTCACAGAGGCATCAACGCCCAGAGGCTGTGGCACCATCCCAGAGATGCTGGGGCCCAGGACTGGGCGTGGCTGTGGGCAGGGAGAGAGGGACAGTGAGGGGAGGTGTTTGGGGGGCAGATGAGAACAGGGCTTGGTAACTGATGGGACATAGGGAGCGAGCGGTGGCTCGAGGACGATGAAGAACAGCGTCTTCTCACAAACTGTGTGGGGTGCAGCCTGCCATGCCTACCACCCAGTCCCCTGAAGGAAAGAGGCTTAGAAGCTGTTGGGAAGATGCGGACTCTCTGTGGTACCCAGCATTTCCCAAGTCTCCAACGAGCTCAGGCTTTGCGCCTTTCTTGATTGTCTCCCCAAATACTCTACACACTGTCTGAAGGCAGGAGTCCCCCTCTCCCTTGTTGCTTTCCTACTAACTGGTACATGCCCAGCACTGAGGAGACTCCATACATATTTGCTGAATTAATGGGTGTAGAAGGGTGTGGCCATCCCCCAAGTTGTGGAATCCAGTGGGAGAAGGCAGTGAGTCAATCTGAGCTCTGCTAGATTTGAAGAGCCTGAGATGCATACATGTGGATGCACAGATAGCTGGGCATAAGGATCAGAAGCTCAGGGAGGTGATCTGCCAGGTCATCTGGCCCCCCTGCGTCTACCTGGCCTCCCCCATCTCCCAGCCCTGAGAGCCTGGAGGTCTCTTCTGCAGTGGTGACCCTGGAGAGAAGGAGTAGGACAGACCTGAAATCAGGCACAGTCCATCTCTTCCCCCCAGGGGAATCTCCTCTGGGGACCATTTGGGATTCAATCTCCATCAATAAATGATGTTTGGGGTTAAGTGCACCTTCATTTGCATGTGGGGAGCTACAGAGTGGATCCTTGCTTCCTCCCCTCATTCATGTTCACCAGAAGAATGACAACAGCGCCACTACCAGCAGCCTGCCCTCCACCACTCTTGGATGAGAAAGAAATGACATTCTCCCTTTACACTGAAAATACTTAAAAGTCCCAAGAATAGATTTATAGGAATATTTTAACCTTTTCTTTGATCCTTGAAATGTCATTGTTCTGTGGGCTGCATCGCCAAACGTGACCTTTTCCAGTAGCCATGGGGCGGGGGAACCATGCTGACTTGTTGAGAGGAGCTTCAGATGTTCCCCCGCAGCTTCCCTGGCACACCACCCCCCCGCCACCACACACATACACACTCCACCCTGAAGCTCTGAGCCACTGGAAGGACTAGTGAAGAGGAGAGGCAGGCAGCTCTTTCCTTACCTTATCCAATAAGCATGAGCTAAGTGTGGGTCCCATGCAAGTTAACTCACTCTGTGGCCTTCGTTTAGGCATTTCCTCTCTTTAGGCCTCAGTTTCCTATGAAATGGGAAAATTGTACCTACCTCCAAGAGGTGTTACAAAGACTAAATAAGACAATGCATGTTGTATTCGTCAGTTCTTACAGAAAAATGCTGAAAAACACACAACCCAAAAATTCAGTGGTTGACGAGAAGGAGCATCTATTCTTGGGCTCACAGGTCCCCAGAGTGACTAAGGTCTGGTGGTCTAGCCTGGGTTCAGCTGGGTGGCCCTGCTTCAGGCTGTTAGTGGGGGTAATGTCTTCTCTTTGTGTTCACATTGACACCCACACTGAAGGGCCCTGCTCTTCTCCTGGTGGACCCACTGCAGAGCATGGGGGCGAGTAGAAACACACAACGCCTCTAAAGGCTTGGAACTGGGTCACTGTCACTTCCGCCCACCTTCTATTGGCCAAACCAAATCACAAGACAAGTTGCACTTAATGAGGTGAGGAAAAGGTACTGCATCAAGGGAGAGGGAGGAGAATATCTGATGAACAGTAATCCACTCTATCACAATATGGAAAGCCCCTGGCACTGTGCCCAGCATGTGATAGAAACCCAGAATGTTAATTCCCTTTCATACCACATTGCATCATTATTATATTTTATAGCTCAGATTAATTCATTATAAAAATTCATTATAATAGCATGAATCTTTTTTGGCTAAGAGAATCTCCCTTATAGTCCAACATACAACATACAAGTGAATTCTCCGGACAATAGAAACTTACACCTTTAGCTTTTTTTTTTTTTTTAATTATTTTGATAGAAATGTTGCTAGAGGATATTTCATACCTTTCCACCTTCTTAAACAGATTATCAAGTGCCATTTAACCCATCAGATTGCCGCACGGGGACCATTGTGAGGCGCACCAACACATCCGTACTGATCTCTTGGGCCACTAAGACGTTTAGCCTGTTTGCCCCTACTGCTGAAGGGCCGGGGGGATTTTCTCTTCCTCCTGCCATCTTCAGCGGTGGCCCTTAGAGAGCAGTCCTCCATGGGTCAGCTTCTTCTCATCAGAAATGAAGTATCAGCGATTTAGGCAAATCCACCCCATGTTCTGAGTCATTGAAAGCTCTGCCGATGTGAGCACCTGGGAAAACATCGTTGTCATAAACAGTTATGATGGTTCTAATCAGAGTCGTTTCTGAAGATTTAAGCATAATGAGAAGTTGAAGAACTTCAAAAAGTGGTTAATCTACGCATTGCGTTTAAGAGGGAATCCTACCAAGCAGCCTGAGATCCATTCAAATGTCAGGAAGGGGATGCGAAATGTAATAATACTCTGGAACCTACAGAACCTCCCTCCATACCTTTGTTCCAAGTTCTCGTTCTATTTCCTCCGCTGTGCTCTGTCTCTCCTTCTCTATGGCTCTGTTATTTCCCCCTATGATTCTCATCGTGTCTGCTTCCATCTTTCCCTTCTCCTTCCCCTACTGGCTATAGCGTGGAGCGGAGGAGGTGTGAATGATCGTTGCTCAAGCATATTCCAAAAATCATTTCATCTCTTCAGGTGTTCTTATGCTTCTTCTTCATCTTAAAACTTGAGTTTCTAAAACCCCAAATGGCCACAGAATTCTAAAAAATTAAGTCACGTCTTGCTTCTGTGAATGCTTGGGTTCTTTTTTCATCAGATCGGCGACTCTCCATTAAAAAACCATCACCTCCTACCCCCCTGGAGCCCAGGCTTCTGATCATGAAGTTCTGTGCATCCTGACCTTCATGGATGAGCAACTGTCCTCCGGGGGACTGTCCCGAATGCGGAGATGGTATCTGTTCAGCTCATGTCTAGGGTTCCCTGTTCACTTGAGAGCTCTGCCCCAGTACTGGCACATTTGTGTTTCTTTCTGCCAGGGTGTTCTGAGCTGTTTCTAAGTGGGATGCCTGGTGAGTGGGTTCCACAGCCTCCTCAGTGTTGCCAATGACAGATGCCCATCTGCTCAGCTGGCCAGGATTTTTTGCAAAGTGCTTAGGCCAAGAATATACCATAACGGCTGTCTGAAAACAACCTCCAGACTCTGACAATGGACCTTTTTATGCTGGATCCCAGACTGGCCGCACCAGAGGGCTAATTGCTAACTGTGAACCCACCCCCTCCAGGACCTGGCTTTAAGCCAAGATATCTAGGTTCCAGCTCATGCTCACCATTTGCGAGTCATGGGGAATTGGGCAGCTACCTCCCCCTCTCTGGGTCTCAGTTTTCTCATCTGTGTGATATAATCTCTAAGATTCCAACCAACTCTTATATTCTGGGATTTCATGACTACATGGCCCAGGAGGTGGTAGAGTGGAGTGGAAGAAAAAGAGCTCTCAGAAAAGAGTCAGGAGTTCTGGTTCCCACTTCTGCCACCATAAACTGTATCACCCTAGGCCAGATCCTTAACCTCTCTAAGCCTCACCTATAAAACTGGAATGATGCCCCTGTCTTTCCCATCTCCTGGTAGCAGGGATGTCTCGGGTCAGATGGGCAAGCACTTGGTAAGGTAGGAAGAACTACCTGGTGCTGGGGATGATTATGACAGCAGAACATAAAACAGCTGCCACCTTTAGAGGAACCTTGGGTTTCAGCACCCCTAGAAAGCAAAGGACACAGTCTCTTTCCCTTCTTCATCCACAGTTTCCCAGTCTGAAAGAGTTGGTGAGCCTGGGTGACCAAACACCCCAAATGCCAGGTCTATTCATTCAGTAGATAATTACTAAGAACCTTTTCTGAGCACGGAACCCGAGGCAGACACAGTCCCCGACCTCAGACTGGAGGGAAGTACATAGCCCAGGGCTAGACACATGGTGAATGCTCATTAATATGATGTGATAGGCCATACTGCAGGGTGCCCTTATTACTGTGGGAGTACTCAGGGGGGACATGGGGATCAGAGTGTGAGACCAGAGATAATTAGGAGGGTGCCAGCAGAAAGCTGGAGTGAGAGTATTCCAGGCAGAGAGGGCACCAGGGGCCCGTGGCCGGAACAGGTGGCAAGATGAAGGAGGACACCTCACCCGGGTTATTCCTGCTCCTCAGCCACCCCAGCACCTGAAAACCAGAATCCGGTGCCCAGGTTTGGGTCTCAGCAGGAATCTTAGCTGAGGGGAGGGGTCAGAAGTAGGGTAAGAGAGCTTCCTCTCCTGTCGTCCAGGGCAGCTAGGCACTGAGGTAGACCAGAGGGCCGGAGGGAGGTTAGCCAGGCTTTACACAGAGAGGCGCTTAAACCCGTATTGTTAAAGTCTATCTTTGCTTCACCATCACCACCACCACCAGTAGTTGTTGAGCCCCTACACTGGCCAGGAGCTTTGTATTCAACCCCTGTGATCCTTACATCTATGAGGTAGGTACGCTTACACCCATTTTACAGATGAGGAAACTGAGGCTCAGGGCGCTTACAAGGTTTGCTCAAGACGCACGGTTAGCTAGTGGAAGGCCTAAAGTTGGATTATGCCTATGCTGTCATGATAGCTGACCTTCCCTGAGCACACACTATGGGCCAGGCACCCCACAGAGCACTCTTTTGCCCCCTTGATAGCCAACAACCCTATGAGATAGGCATTCTTATGAGCCCATTTCATCATTGAACAAGCTAAGTGCAAGGGAGGTGAGTGACCTAGCCAAGGTCACGCAGCCAGGCAGCCCCAGTGTCAGGATTCTCACCAGGTCCGCCAAACCCCTCCTGATGCTGGTACCTATCACACGTCTGGCCCCCTTTCCTTTATCAAGGCCCAGGAGGCAACGGCAGAGGCTTCCTCCCTCCCTTTTTGGGCCGGCCTCTGCTCATCCCAGCCCCGCAGCGGCGGGCCGCTCCAGGGTGAGGAGCTGCTGCCAGGACCACCTTGGAGCCCAGCGCCCCACCAGACACCGAATGGTCCTGTGCTAAGCGTTTAAGCTTTTCCAGAAAAAGCTTCATCAGAGGGGCTTCAGTGTCTCAGTCTGGAAAGCAGCCCTGGGCAGATTTATCCTTCCAAGAGGTCGCACAGCCACTGTATTTCACCATCGGGCAAACAGGGGCCCTCATTCTCTGGAATTATATTTCTATCAACTATTCATTTGTCTGGTTTATGGGCTGCTGAAGACCCGGGCCCTCCAGATCCTGCCAGCCGCATGCTTGCCGGCCTGTGCCAATACCCACCTTCCATTCTTTGCTCGCAGCCCCTGTGTGGAAAGATGCCACCTCGGATTGTCCCCCCACAGGGAAGAGCCATGAGCCTTCCCTTGGGTCTGTTCCTTCACCAGGCCAACCCAGCACAAAAGACTGGAAATTGTTGCTATTTCCCCAAAGCAGAGGGGCACATGATGCTGGTGCCCCTCACAGAGGTGCTGGCTGCTCACACCTGCCCCTTCTCAGAAGGACGGTCCTGGGCTCAGGGCAGCTGCCTCACTCAGAGATGGCTGGGAGCTTGCCTCCCACCCCAGAGGCAGCCCGTAGCCAATGACCACTGCTGTGGGGGTGAGACAGAAAAGCCCTCTTGGCCACTGAGTGTGACAAACTGTTTGAGGCAGTTCCTGTTCCAGAGCTCCAGGTGGGATCAGGCTAATAGATTTCTCCTGAAACCACATCTTTGCTGGCTTCTTCTGCCCTTCCCTGCTTCTCTCCTTATAGGCTTCTCCTAGACGCTCTCCTTCCACAAAATACGTGCATAAAAATCTCCATTCAGGCTCTACTTCAAGGGAGCACACACAAGACAAGGCCTTAAACCCAGCGGCTCCTTACACTACGACTTGGAACTGATCTCCTGACAAGCTTTTCACTTGCTGCAGGGAAGTGGAGAAAGGATGTTCACCAATTAGACCCGGGGAGACTCTGCCCCTTGAGTCTGCCAGAGGCAACGCCCTGCCCCTCTGCCCATTTTACAGATGAGAAAACAAAGGTGGAGTGACTTGTCCAAGGTCTTGTAGCAACAGGAAGCCAGGCTAGGTCTGTCTGCCTCCAAATCCAGGTTCTTCCCTGGAAGGGGAATTTGCTCCTGCCCACATGCTTTCCCTGGCTCATCTTTCAAGGTGCCATTAAAATGCCACCTGGTCTAAGTGACCTTCCCTGGTCACCTGTCAGAATTCATCATGCTTTCTTCTGAGCTTTGATCTAGCCCCTATGTCATTCCACCCTCCATGAGATGTGGGGCTTCTCCACTTTCTTCCCAACTAGCCCGGGAATCCCTTGAGCCCCAAACCACAAACATTTGTTCAGGACCAGGATAGCATTTCCCTTAATATAGACATACCCAGGACTTTAAGGATAGGGTAGAGGGACTTCTCCCTGTGGTGACAGACCTGCACCTTCCCTTGGAGGCCTCTCTCTGGTGGCTGTTGCCTTCACCATGCTGACCTTGAAGGACACTCATACTTCTTAACACTTTGGCGCAATCACGCACAAATGCCCCTCCCAATTCCCCTGGCACCTAAGAGCAGGGACTTTTAGACCTGAGGTCAGGAGTGGCACCTGGGAAATAACACAGAAACAATGTTAATCCAGACCATTTTTCCACAGGCCTCAGCCCTTAGAGCACACCACTCTCAGAATTACATTGTGTCTGCCAACCCACCATGTAATTATTTACTTAATATGTTTCTTTACATTGACTCACTTTCTTAAATACATATCTAAAAGAAAGCTTTTCTCTCTCCTGTGCTGGAAAACTGCAATCACTGTCCAAAAATACAACCTAACTGTAAAAATAAATGCTATAATGGCAAGACGGTGGCATTAAATCCCACAGGAAGTTCTGTGAGCCTGAACTCTGCTCTCTGTTAAAATGGGAGCTGAAAAGGGCTAGGATGGTGTTAAAGATACACCACCACCCTCACCAGAGACTTTCTCCTGACAGGAACAGAACTGAAAATGATTCAAAAGAGAATGACCTTCTCACTCACAATTCAGTGAGACTTCATGCCAGGCCTCCAGGCATCTGAAGTCAGCTGGGAAGCCTACACTTTGAGAAACACTGGTCCCTGGGATATGTATTACAGGGTGGGGTCTAGCTCACTCTCCTGCTTGCAGGAGGTCACTTTTGGTCCCTGGATGACAGCCATGTGCCTCACTCATCCTGATCTCCTGCCTGGCATACAATAGGTGCTCAGGAAAGTCTGTGGCATGAGGGTTGTGGGGAAGTTGGGGTTCCTGTGGCCAGGATCCTCACTGAACTTAAACCACCTGATGATGTAACTGGCCTGTTGCTAGGCTACCGCTTCCACACCTTTAGGCAATAAGCTATTACTGTGTTATATAGAGAGCTGGGCCCTGTGCTCTGGGAGGAGACAGAGACGCTAGAGCTCAACCTACCACTGGGAGAACAAGCCGGGTAATAAACCCTTTCACCCCAAAGAACGTTCTGCTGTCAATTTCTTTGGTCGCATTGAATCCACAGCGAACTTGCCTGGGGCTGAAACCCATTGGCAAGACAAGGGTGAGGCTGACAGAGGATTGTAGAGGAAGAGAAAGGAGGCAGTTATTGAACAGTCTGGCGTCTGACTCAAATCTGTGAATTTCTAGTACAACAAAGGCTGATTTTTTTCTTTCTTTTTTTTAGAAAGGAAAGTGGGCTTTCTTTGTGTTTGAATGGAAAGCACATACCCTCAGCACCCTATTGTGGAAAAAATCAAGCTTATTGTAAAAACAATTGTGCCAAATTTAAAGCAGGGATTAAAATTGAGGCATGTTAAGTGCGGTAGTTAATAGATCAGCCTTTTTCGTCCAATCAGGAAGGGAGCTCTTCTGGTCTTCCCTCTGCCTGCTTTCCCTGGGCTGGGAGACAAGGGGAGGGGTGCTCAGCGAAGCGGACGGGGGTCTCTGAACTCCAAGACCCAGAGGCTCCTGGTCATGACAACATGAAAAGCACAGGAACCTGACTTGCAACAACAAAAAAAGAGAACATATGGTGTGATGGCGGATCTTTTCATTCTCATCTGTAAATACATTTACAGGGCAAAAGCTCACAATTTATATATTTTAAATCACATATACTTATGGATTGAGCAAATCCTCTCTATTTAAAATGAATGCATAAAATCGGGGTTCTCCTAGAAACAGGACTAATTTAGATCCCAGATCCCACCCTCACCCCCCAACTTTGTCTGGTTTTTCTTCTCCAACCAATTATGGAGGCTGCAGTAGTCACAGCTGCATTTCCCAGGCATCTATTATCTCCTATAATCCTCACACCGGCCCTCTGAGGTTGAGCTCATCATCCCTGTTTCACAGGAGCACAGAGAGGGTAGGTCAGCTGCCCAGGGTCACAGAGCAAGGAGGCAGCAGAAACAGGATTTGAACCCAAATATGATTTCACAGATTTCATTCGTAGTATAACATTCCCCTGCCTCCAAAGAGCCAGACCTCTGATGACCCAAGACTGGAGAGGGGAGGGGACTGGGGGGGATAAAAGGAACCAAGAAATTTCATGGTTTTGAGTGTTCTTCCATCCTTGCCCAGTCCTAAGTGCTGGAGATTTTGAAGCAAAATGTAGTCCTTGTTCACCAGCCACCCGCAGGCCATCTTCAGAAGGGGACTGATTTTTAAGCCCATGAGAGGCCACAAGCCACATTCGCAAAGGGGAAGGCCCATCCTCAGAAGGGAGGAAAGGAAGGAAGAAAACAGAAAGAAAGGATGGGGCATATCAAAAACACACAGGAGTCCACCTAATGGAGGGCCTAATGGCCCAAGTTGGAACAAGCTGAGCAAAAAGATAAATCTCAAAAGTACTGAATTCTAGCCCAAAGGATAAAGGACATATCCATGAGTCCCTACAGATATAAATAAGTAGGGGGCAAAAAACAACTCTTCCTTACAGAAGAATTCCAGGTAATGAGTGTAGAAGGAATGGGGAAAGGGAACACCACAGTAATAATTGCCACAGACAAGGCCCTTCCATAGACACTAAAATTAGCAGGCAAAGGTTTGAGCAGAAGCAGGGCATGTGCACCGTCTCCAAGTATCTCCCCCCAAAGAATGAGTAATTATAAAAGGAAAACTAGTATTTTTACACTGGAGACTCCTAGCAGACACCACCTTAACCAAGTGCTAAAGGTTCACTAGTTACCACTACCTCACCAGCTACGTATCACCAACACCTTCACCATGACACACCCCTGGGATGTGCACTGATGAAGCATGTCCCTCCCAATAAGGCGCGACCTCAATATAATCACGAGGAAACACCAGACAAACCCAGACTGAAGGACATCCCACCAAATAACAGATCAGGACCCTTCAAAAGCGTCAAGGTCATAATAGGCGAGGAGAGACTGAGGAGATGTCAGAGATGGGAAAGGCAAAAGCAACCTGACATCTAAATGTGTGTCGTGTCCTGAACTGGATCCTGAACCAGGAACTAGACCTTAGTGGAAAAACTGGTCGAATCCAAATAAGTTTTGAAATTTATCTAATACTACTGTAAGAAGGTGAATCTCTTAATCTTGATTTATGTTCTATGATTGATTATATAAGTTAATCATAAGGGGGAACTGGGTGACCGGTGAAAGGGTATCTCGCCTGCAACCCTCCCTTCCCCAAAATAACTCACGGAGGCACGAACCCACACAAGAGATTTTAATGGCTGGAAAAGAAATTTGCTGTCGCGAAGTAGAGAGGAGCAGCTCACGGGTGAGAAAGCGCTTTTTTTTTTTTTTTTACAATTTATTTTATTTTAGTATCATTAACCTACAATTACATGAGCAATATTGTGATGATTAAACTACCCCCTTCATCAGGTCCCCCCCACCAACCCTATTACAGTCACTGTCCATCAGCGTAGTGAGATGAGAATCACTACTTGTCTTCTCTGAGCTGTACAGTCCCCCCCGTGCCCCCCACCATGGAGAGATTGTCCTAGATTACCCAGGTGGCCCTCCACACAATCACACATACCCTTATAAGATGGAGTCAGAGAGAGATTTGACACTAAGAGGAAGAGGCCATGTGACCACAGAGGCAGAGAGATTGGAGCGATGCGGCCAAAAGCCGCAGAAGCTGGAGGACGCAAGGACCAGAGTCTCCCCCTGGGGCCTCCAGCGGGAACGCAGCCCTGCCAACACCTTGATCTCTGCCAGTGATGCCTCTCTGGGACCTCTGCCCTCCAAAACTGTGAGAGAATACGTTTGCACTGGTATGAAACACCAAGTTGGTGGTCATTTGTTAGAGCAGCAATAAAAGACCAATACAAATAGTAGGGAAGGTTGGGCGGGAGGGAGAGAAAAAGGAAGGAAGGAGAGAGAGAGAGAGACAAAACCTGACGGAGCTGTCCTGGGCAGCTCCCAAGGCTCCTGCCAGCCGTGCCAGGTTTGACCCTTCAGCCCTGCCTGCTGGGACTGCGTGTCCTTGACCCCCGAGAGAGTCCCTGCCTACCGGCCCCAGAGCCCGCTGGAGCAGCTCTCTGTGCAGGACGGCTTTCTCCCTCTCAGCTCGCAGGCTCAACAGTGCTTCAGTCTCTTCCCCAACATCCCTTGGGTCTGTCCAGCCTGAGGCCAAAGGGCAGAGCAACCGTGTTTCAAGCAGTCTTCCAAAGATGGAACGGTTCAGCTGTCCACCAGCTATTCCCAAAATAACAACAGCAGTAATTACAGCTCTCCTTTATTTAAGGCCTATCACATGGCAGGCTCTTTGCTGAGTATTTTATATGCGTCGGCCCATTTAGTCCCCATGACCACCTCATGGGTGGCTCAGAGAGGTTACGAGGTTTGCTCAAGGTCACACAGCCATCCAGAAGCTGACACAGAGTTCCGACCCAGGTGCCTGTGACTCAGAAAGCCCACAGCCCCCACAGCCAAGTCACACTGCCCGTCCAGGGTCTGCTACCCCCACCTCCCCAGCAGTGCCCTTTCCTGGCAAAACCCAGCTACAGAGAGAAATCCAAAGTTACCCTTCCTGGCAGCAAAAAATCCAGACGTCGGCTGCCTTTGAGAACAGAGATTTGGAGGTGAGAAAAATCCTCAGCCTTGAAACCAGCCGAGGGAGTTGAGAGAACTTTTCACTCCTCACAGGTATATTATTAGGCCCGCTCTCTCTCTCCAGCCTTTGGGAGATGACCGGCAACTGCCCGTGTCCCTGCTGCGGCCTGCAGAGAAGGGGAGTCAGCGCGGACTTGGGGCTCCAGGGCGGTGGGTGGGGCGGGGGGTGGGGCTCTGGAGACGGTTCCAGATCGTTCTGGGCTGAAGAGGCAGCCCAGGAACATGAACATCCTCTAGTCATCAATTTCCCTTCCAGGATGAAGGGGGTCCAGGCGTTTTGCCAACGCGGGCCTGGGAATTAAGATACACGGCTCCCTTATTGGGGGATGAGAGAGGGGCCACTCCTTCACCTCTTTGGTCAGCCCAAAAGCCTCAGGCCCCTCAGATAACATAGCTCCGCTGGGCCCAGACTCTCAGGGCAATTTCTAGAGCCTTTAAGGCCAAATGGCCCAGTCCTCACCTGGGGCTTGAATCCCCACCGAGAAGTTAAGGTTCTGTCTGGCTGGGCTCACAAACTCAGTGCCTGTGGGAGCCAAGCAGGTAACCTAAAAGTGTGAACTGGGCCTGAGGCGGTATAATAAGGAAGGGTGAGGACTGTGGCAAGGAAAGAAACCACATGTACCTTTTAAAGGTTTCCGTATTTTTAAGTTTGAACAGTGGGCCAAAATGAATCATGGCCCACGACTTCCTGGTCTCCTGAGGACTGTGGGTCTTTCCTAACCTCACTGGTTCAATTCAATTCGCTCCTTTCCCATCCTCCAGCCTTTTTTGAGGCCTTGGCCCCTATTGTGCCTACTACCTGGATCACTTTTCCTTTTTCTTCTCCACATACTACCCCTTCTTAGAAGCTTAGATCAAGTCAAGACCTGCCACCTCCAGTGAGCCCAACTTGATTGCCCCAGCCCTCAGAGATCTCCCCTCCCAGACCTCCTGCCTCCCCTCACCCATGGGACCCACACTTGTCAATCACTGCAGGGTGTTGGGGTGCATTTCACCTACAGAAGACTTGTCTTTGCAGATGTGCTTCAAGCACCTGGAGGGTCAGAGCTGGGCCCTGTTCCTAAGGCCATCAGATTTCAGATCCAGAAAGACCCCATCTACTCTAACTGCATGATTTCAGATTTTCATCACCTTTCATCCAGGACCTGGATTTACCCCACCCACATGGAGGCTGATGAGTTTAGGATCGGAGCCACACAGCACCCCTCTCCAAGTGCCTGCCAAATGCCCTAACTTTACAACAAGCAGCCACAGAGCTTGCAAGGGCCTGTGTGTGCCCAGGCAGAGCCAGGCACCTTCACACACGTCAGGTTTGTTCCCCACAATCCAGAAACTGAGGCTCGCTTGAGGCAAGTTAAAATTGGAAGCAACCCTGAAGCTGCCTAAGAAATAATAATAGTAGTAGTTATACTTACATAGTGCTTCCTATGTGTCAAGCACCTTTTATTCCTCCTATCAACTCTAGGAGGAAGGTACCATTAGTAGTCCTATTTTACAGATGGGCTGTAGCACAGAAAAGTAAAAGAGACGTGGCTAAGGTCATGCAGCTGATAAGTGCTAGAACGTATCCTTCAAGTTCAGGACAGAGCTGGGAATGACCCCCAGCCTCCATGTTCCCCATCCATGTTTCCTAGATTCTGCTCACCTGTTCCCAGATGTTGCTAGGTCCCATCTATGTGGCTGCCCCTCTCCAAAAACTAGAGCATTTGGGCTTCTCACTCCTTAGCACCTGCCATGGAGCAATTGTCCATAAACACAGCCAACTCCCAACTACCCAGAGAGCCTCCAAAGGGAGAGAGCAGGTCATGGTCACACCCATATCCCAGCGCCCAGTCTAGGGCCAGGCACACAGGAAGCCCTCAGTGATTATTTTGTTGAATAAATGAAGGTCTACATGATTGAAAGAAGGAACTGGTGAAGCGCCTCTTTCTGAAAGGAGGGGCAGCACGCCACCCCAGCCCCTCTGCTTTGGCAGCCCCAGCTGCTCCGTTTCCACCCCTTAACAGGATGG